>PVLC010045927.1:0-11535 GCA_004027655.1 Graphiurus murinus | reverse complement strand
TACTGGGGATTGAACTCAGGGGCATTCTACCTCCGAGCTATACCCCCAGCCCTATTTTTTATTCTTTATTTTGAAACCGAGTCTCACTAAGTTGTGGAGTGCCTCACTAGGTAGCTGAGGCTGGCGGCGAACCCGGATCCTCCGGTCTCAGCCTCCCGAATGCTGGGATTACAAGCGTGCGCCACCACGCCCGGCTAGGACTATTCTTTAATAGGACTATTTAATAGGACTATTCTTTAATAGTCCTATTTTTAATTCTTTATTTTGAAACAGGGTCTCACTAAGTTGCAGAGAGCCTCACTAAGTAGCTGAGGCTGGCTGAGAACCCACGATCCTGTCTCAGCCTCCCAAATACTGGGATTATAAGTGTGTGCCACCACACCTGGCTCAAATGTGAAGCATTTCTAACCATGGTTCTTAACTTCCTCTGCATGTGGAATCCGAGTTTTAAAACATCCCACTGTTCATGCCCCATCCCTAGAGATTTAAAAACATACTGAGCACTTGTAAGCAGGACCTCTAAGGAGTATTTTCAAAGCACTTTATTGAGTTCCTGTGCCTCTGGTACCTGCCTGGTGGTGCTGGGAGAAATGTAGCACAGTCACCACTGTCCATGATCATTCCCCAGCCACCCTCCCACTCCAGAATTGGAAAAGACTAATCTTTGGGTGGTCAGGAAGTTGTGTGCTTCTGGATCCAAGCCAGGTAGTTGGCCACATCGGTGTAGACGCCTGGTTTGTTGCGGTCGCCACAGCCGGAGCCCCAACTGATGACACCTCGCAGGGTGAGCCGGTGCTCTGCTGTCTCCTCTTCACACACCAGAGGGCCCCCGGAGTCACCCTGGGGCAGAGACAGTAGCTCAGCGCCCTCACCCTGAGCTGGACCGGAAGGTGTCAGCCAGGCCCCAGGGCTCACCTGGCAGGCATCAGTGCCACCCTCAAGGAAGCCAGCACAGAGCATTCCGGGGAAGATGGCGTCCCCGTGCACATCAGGGGTTGAGCAGCGCTCCTGAGGGATAAGGGGCACCTGTGCCTCCTGCAGGAAGGTGGAATATTCCTCCGCCCCTGCGAACGCAGAGCACCATCCTTGTACCCATCCCAACCGTAGGGGCTGCCTGGAAGTAGGCGGTCCACGGCCTTCCTCCTTCACAGCACACCCGAGAGGCTGCGATAACTCCACCTGACAGGCGAGGAAACTGAGGCCCAGAGAGGAGCTGGATTTGAACGGGCGGAGGCAAAGCAGGAACCCACTCCTACTCCCATCCAGTGTCTCAGAACTTGGCTCCCCAGGTAGCTCCCGCCAGGGAGGCTGTTCTTGTTAGCTCTGGCAACCCAGTACCCAGAAAGAACTAGGAGAAAGTGCGACTCTCCCTGTACTCTCAGGAGATCTGGGGACCTTAACAGTGAATCCCAGACTCTGGGAAGAGCAGACTACGGAGACAAGGTCCCAGCACGCCCTCACCACCCACTAGGTCCTGTGTCTCTCTAGTAGGCACTCTGCATGATACCAAAGTTGCCGGCTTCTCGGGCCTATCCGGGTGTCCAAGGTCACTCGCCCGCCCCCAGCCGTTGTGCCTACCCTCATACTGGTGGCCCCAGCCTGCCACCTCGCAGAGCCCGGCCTCGGATTCCGAGAGTGGGGCGACGCTGCTGGGCAGGCACACTGGCTGAACGTGAGGCGACAGGATCGCGCAGCTGCCGTCGGAGCTCTCCCGCAGGCGCACCAGAGCTAACCCGGGCGGGGCGGGAGGAGCGTTAGGCCGGCGGGACGCCGAGCCCAGAGCCCTCCCACTCTTCCCCATCCCTGCAGGGGCGCTCCCACGCACCCAGGTCGTGCTGGTAGGTGATGGGCGAAAAGGCTTCGTGGAGGCGGTAGGAGCGCACCGCTAGTGTCTGGCACTGCTCACAGCTCTGGTTATAGCGATCCTGGCCGAGTACCACCATCAGATCCTCTGGGGCCGGCCTGCGGGTGGGATGAGTGAGGCAACGAACCCCCTGCTGCCGAACCCCTTCCCTGGTTTCAGCTTCCTTCTGGGGAGCTCTGGAGTGGCAGGGGAATTGAGTACTGCGCGGGGGGGGGGGGGGGGGGGGGGGGGGGGGGGGGGGGGGGGGGGGGGGGGGGGGGGGGAGCGTGGATGCCTGTGATCCCTGTACTTGTGAGGCCGAGATAGGTGAATCACAGGTTCATGTTCGAGGCCAGCCTCAGCAATTTAGCAAGACCCTCAGTAAATTAGTGAGATCCTGTTTCAAAATAAAAGCGGGGTGCAGTGGCTGCATGCCTGTTGTCCCAGTACCTGGGAGGTTTAGACAGGAGAATCGCAGGTTGAGGTCAGCCCACGGTAACATAGCGAGACCCTGTTTCCAAAATGAAAAAATGGAGGGGGGGGAGGGTGTGGCTCAGAGGTAGGACCCACCCGGGTTCAACCCCCAGTAGCATAAATAAATAATAAATAGGGCTGGAAATGTAGCTCGGAGAATGCCCCGGGGTTCAATCTCCATCATCAAAGAGAGAGAGAAGACCAAAAAAGAAGAAAGAAGTTTCAGGAACGGTGCAGAAACTGGGCTCTGACGACAGAGGAGCAGGCTTAGGGTTCTGGGCCAGTACTCGCCGGTTCTGCAGGCAGTGAGCCGCGGTCAGCACCCAGCAGGGGGCGATGAGGCTCCCGGCGCAGAAATTGGCGCCCCAGTACAGCGCAGCGATGTAAGGGTGCGCCCCCGGCAGCGCCACTAATCCGCCGACTACTCGGCTCAGCGAGGATAACCGCTTCCGGAGGCGCTGTCCGCAGTGGACCTGGCCAGTGTTTGGCAGGAGAGTCTGCGACTCCGCGGAGGCTGTGGGAGGAGCCCAGGCTGAGCACAGGGAGACCTAGGGCCTGCTGGCCAGAATCTAGTTGGTCTTGCTCTCTCTTTGCTCGGACTTGTCTCCTCTTCCTAGCTACCTGGTGTCTGGGACTGCGGCGGGGTCTGGGTTGTTGGCTGAGGCTTCTGCAATGTGGAAGGCCGGGGCACGGGCAGGTCCTGACGCGGTATGGGGACCCGGCGTGGAGGTGTTGTCGAGCTTGGGGACTGGCACTGTGCCACGTCGCAATACTCCCAGCTCAGCCGGTCACCGCTCCAGACGAAGCACCACGGGCGGGTGTCATTATCTGGGTTCCTGCAACCGCAAGAGGGCGCGCTGTTAGAGTGTGGGGAGCCCTTAGGTCCTGGGGTGGAAAAGCTTGCCTGCCCTCTCCCGCCGGCCCAGTGCACCGGCAGAAGGCGTGGTGGCCCAGTCCAAGGCTCAGCGCCTGCTCCGCAGTGATGTTCAGGTAGGTGGCCTCCGAGGCCCAACGCTGACAACGCGCGCCGGATAGAGTGGTGTCCGCCCTACCGCGGTATCTGAGCCCGCGGCCTTCATAGCAGTTCGCCTGAAGGTCTAGGGAGAGAAGGGGCTCTCTGCAGCCAGGGTGGCTCTCCCATGGGACTCAACACTTTCCCACTCTTCCTTCCCACTTTCCCAAGCCCTTCCCACGCAGGGCTGGCCTTCTGCCTCCCCTGAGACTCTCACTCACCCAAGTCACAGAAGGGTCCATCGTAGCCCTCTGGGCAATGGCACAGACGGCGGTCCTCCACCTCCAGGCATCTGCCCCCATTGAGGCACGGGTTGGTGCGGCAGGCTGGGAGAAGGAGCAAATTGAGCCACCCCTGGGCACAGCACCCTCCAGCTCCTGCCAGCTTCTCTTGACCTTCAGCCCTCCTCCACGGCCACTTCCCAGACAGTCCACTTACCACGGCTGGCCAGTGGCTTGCAGTGAGCATCAGAGCCCTTGCAGTGGCATCGGGCTACACCTGCTGGCCCCGATCTAAACCACATCTCATTCTCGTGGAAGAACCGAAGAAGCTGAGGCTCATAACACTTCTCTGGGGACAATGGAGGACAGTGGTCTCCAGAGAAGCTGGGACTATGCCAAGGACCTCTTGTGTAGTCCTAGGGCTGCCCCTGATCTCCAGTGTCCCCTCCCCTGCCCAGAGCACCTCCTTACTTCTTTGGCATTGCTTCCCAGTGAGGTCTTCGGGACAGAGGCAGTGCGGGCCACCCAGCATATTCACACATGTCCCTCCTTTATGGCAGGGGTTGTGTTTGCTGCAGTGGTCTTGAAAGAAGGAAATGGGGAGGAAGCATGTGGACCCTGAGTCATACAGATGGGGCAAAGTCCCTACCTGAACCTACTCGTCATGGAACCTTGAGACTCCAAGTTTCCAAGTTTTAGTTTACTCATCTGCAAAACAGGGTTCTCCTTTCCAGAACTCTCCCTCTGGGCTTCTGAAGGGTGTTGTGGAGGGAGAGAAGGGGCTGGGCCCAGAATCCCAGGTGTGTGGGGTGTAATGACTTCCAGGAGAGGAACTAGGGGGAGAGAGCCTGGGCCACCCCAGAGGCTGTGTACAGTACCTTTCACTTTCTTGGGCTCCAGGCAGTATGCCCATTGCTGGTCCTGATCAAAGTTAGGGGTGGTAGCACACCTGTAGAAACAGATGAGGTTCCTTGCTCTGCCCCAGGGGCTAGCCCACCCTCCTCTGTCATAGCCCTCTCTTTCCAAGCAGGGTTCCTTGGACAGAAAGGAGGGGCAGAATCCATCACTCCCAGGCCCCTGCCCCAACCCCTAAGGGGAAGTCTTACCAGGACCGTGGGCCTGGCCGGCCCCTGTGGATACATGTGTGGTACAGTTGCCGGTGGTACTGGAAGGGGAAGTGACAGGGCTCCCCGGTGACAGTGAGAACTGCAGGATTAACACAATTCCTGAGGATTTCCTCTGTGCACATTGCCCAGGCTCCACCTCATGGGGTATGATGGGACAACAGACCCTCGAAAAGATGGTCATGTGTTCAAGACATCATTCTGCTTAAGAAGTTGGGTTCCGGAGTCAGACAGCTACAACAGATTCCTGACTCCACCATCTGCAGCTGTGTGACCTTGGGAAGGTCTGCAGCTCCCTAGGTCTGGAACAGGGCTTGCCACAAACTGGGCACTTAGTAAATATTTGTTAAACATCCAAGTCTCTTAACCATTTTGAGCCTTAGTTTCCTCATTTGTAAAATGGCAATAATAATAATAATAATACAGCTGGTCCTTATTATCCCTTGTCTAATATACATGAGGCCCTAGCACAGCAAAAATAAACAACAAAACCTAGTGATTTTTTAAAAATGTGTGTGGTACTGGGGATTGAACCCAGGGGTATTCTACCTCTAAGCTACACCCCCCACACCTATTTTTTTTTAAATTCTTTTATTTCTTATTTATTTATTTATTTATTTATTTATTTGCGGTACTGGGGATTGAACCCAGGGGCATTTTACCTCCGAGCTACACCCCTAGTCCTATTTTTATTCTTTATTTTGAAACAGGGTCTCACTAAATTGTGGAGGACCTCACTAGTAGCTGAGGCTGGCTGCAAACCTATGAACCTCCTGTCTCAGCCTCCCAAGTACTGAGACTACAAGAATGTGCCACCATGCCCAGCTCCTCTTTTATTTTTTAATTTTGAAATGGTCTCATTAAGTTGAAGAGGGCCTTGCTAAGTTGCTGAGGCTGGCCACAAACTTGTGATCCTCCTATTTTAGCCTCCCAAGTACTGGAATTACAGGTGGGCGCCACCACTCCCAACTTTCTTGTGATGCTTTGATAGTCAATTGTTAACAGGCATAGAACTGTGAAAAATTCAGAGCTAAGGTCCGATAAGGCAATTTCTGCCTTTTTTTCTTATTTATTTATTTATTTACTTATTTATTTATTGTGCTAGGGTCAAACCCAGGGTCATTCTACCTATGAGCTATAGCTACAGCCCGATTGATTGATTGATTGATACTAGGGATTGAACCCAGGGGCATTCTACCTCCAAGCTACACCCCCAGGCTCTATTTTAGTTTTATTTTGAAACAGGGTCTTGCTAGGCTGATGAGAGTCTCATTATTTACGGAGGCTGTCCTTGAACTCGTCCTTGATCCTCCTGTCTCAGCCTCCCAAGTACTGGGATTACAAGTGTGCACCACCACGCCCAGCTTATTTATTTAGTAGTGCAGCAAGACTCTCGCAACCTAGTAAGACCCCGTTTCAAAACAAAAAATATATATTGAATAAGATGTCTTTAGCTAGGCATGGTGGTACATACCTGTAATCCTAGTACTAAGGAGGCTGAGACAGGAGGATTACAGGTTTGAGGACAGCCTCAACAACCTAGTGAGATCTTGTTTCTTTCTTTTTTTTTTTTTTTTCGAGGTACTAGGAATTGAAATCAGGGGCATTCTACCTCCGAGTTATACTCCCAGCCCTATTTTTTATTCTTTATTTTGAAACAGGGTCTCACTAAGTTGCGGAGTGCCTCACTAGGTAGCTGAGGCTGGCCATGAACCCAGATCCTCCAGTCTCAGCCTCCCAAATGCTGGGATTATAAGCGTGCGCCACCATGCCTGGCTGAGACCTTGTTTCAAAACAAAAAATGAAATAAAAAAAAATGGCTAGGGGAGTAGCTAGGAGGTAGAACATCCCTGGGTTCAATCCTCAGTAATACACACACACACTCATACATACACACACGATGTCTTTAAACAGAAACACATATAAAACAAGGTTATATGCTAATGGTTGAAGAAAATGTAACCTGAAGCTCACAGGAATCTAGCAGTATTTGTGAATTCAGTGCTTATAGTGACTTGATAGAACATAACTACATAATAAGAATTGCCTATATATACTTCAGAGGAATGTTGTGAAGTTTAATGAATACAGCCTCAACAACTAGTGAGACTCTCATCAACCTAGCTAGACCCTGATCAAAATAAAAAATAAGATAGGGCTGGGAGTAGTAGTGTGGAGGTAGACTGCCCTTGGGTTCAATTCCTAGTACACAAAATTAAATAAATAAATAAATAGGGTTGGGGATGTAGCTCATAGGCAGAATGCCCCTGAATTCAATCTCCAGTATCACATACATACATACATACATACACACACACACACACACACACACACACACACACAACAATATCACCCCCCAAAAAAAACCCACACTGGTGCTTACTATGCTGGCTTACTGAGGTTCAAACCAGAGCCAGGGTGATAAAGAGAGATGATAGAGAAATCTGAGCTGGACCTTTAAGATGTAAACGGGATGGACAGAGAGGAGGTGGACCCTGGGTAGGTAATTAAACAAAGACAGGGCACCAAGGTTGGGGTAGGCAAGGGGGGGAAGCAGTTTGGTTTGGGTGGAACTGCAGAAGTCCAGGACATTAGCTGGGCATGGTGGCGCACGCTTGTAATCCCAGCATTCAGGAGGCTGAGACCGGAGGATCCAGGTTCGCGGCCAGCCTCAGCTACCTAGTGAGGCACTCTACAACTTAGTGAGACTCGGTTTCAAAATAAAGAATAAAAAATAGGGCTGGGGGTGTAGCTCGGAGGTAGAATGCCCCTGAGTTCAATCCCCAGTACCGCCAAAAAAAAAAAAAAAAAAAAAAGAAGTCCAGGACATTGTACTAGGTCTCAGTGTCACACTACAGGGCGTGGGCTTGACCCCACCAGGACAGGCTCACCAGAGCAGGATCAACACAGTTCACAAGCTCAGATACATTGTACACTCTAGGTAAATATTTAGTGCCTGGAATAATGGAGGTAATGGGGAGCTATGTTAGGGTTGGAGGAAGATGGAAATGGCAGGAACTGTTCATGATAATGGGAGTTTGAAAATAAGGGCTAAGATTTTCTTTTAGTGCTAGAGATCGAACCTGGAGCCTCCCACATTCTAGGCAAGCACTCTACCAGCTCTGTCCCCAGCACAAGAGCTAAAAATTTCAAAGCACTTGTCATGTGCTAGGCTGTGGGATGAGTGCCTTACAGACATCAACAACTCAGTTCTCATTTTCAAAAACCTCGATGGGGGGAGGGCCACCAAGTGCTGCGTGCGTGTATGTCACTGTCAACATGATTTACATTATGATGTGAGACTATAATGCAGCAATAAAAGCATATTTAAAAAAAAAACCTTGAGAGATTCACTGTTACCAGCCTCGTTTTACAAATGAGGAAAATGAAGCACAGAGAGGTTAAGTCACTTGCCCAGAGTCACCCAGTTCATAAATGATAAATAAAGGCAGCCAGGCATGGTGGCACACGTTTGTAATTCCAGTACTTGGGAGACTGAGACAGGAGGATCACAGATTCACAGCCAGCCTCAGCAACTTACTGAGACCCTGTTTCTTTTTTTTCTTTTTTTTTTTTTTTTTTTTTGCGGTACTGGGGATTGAACTCAGGGGCATTCTACCTCTGAGCTACACCCCCAGCCCTATTTTTTATTCTTTATTTTGAAACCGAGTCTCACTAAGTTGCGGAGTGCCTCACTAGGTAGCTGAGGCTGGCTGCGAACCCAGATCCTCCGGTCTCAGCCTCCCGAAAGCTGGGATTACAAGTGTGCGCCACCACACCCGGCTTGAGACCCTGTTTCAAAATAAGAAAATAAAATAAGGCTGGTAGTGTAGATCAGAGGTAGAATGCCCCTGAGTTCAATCCCCAGTACCGCAAAAAAAAAAAAAAAGTGATAAAGCCAGGATTCAGAGGTATTTGAGGTCCAGAGTCCTGCTCTGGATTATTCTCTGCCCATGAGCCCCTGGCCTTTATATGATATGAACAATGCCTATGACACGTATTGAAGCAAGAGAAAGAAGGGCAGAAGGCTGGCGGGAGCCCAGGTGTAAATGCTCCCAGCAGCAGACAACCTAAGCACCTGCTTGAGCCAGGCTCTAGATGGGGCACTCAGCCTGCTCTGGGTCCTTGTTACCCATGGGCCCAAGACCTGGCACATAGTAGGCACTCAGGTCTGAATGTCAGCCAGATGACTCTAGGCTCAGGATCCCTGCCCTCCCTCCAAGGGCGTGAAGCTGCCCTGAGACTGCACACTCCCCACCACCCACCCGTACCTGAGGAGACCCTAGGAGGAGGCCACTTACCCACGGTGGGCTCACTCACTCCTGGATTCTGCTCCCTGAGGGCTTTCCAAGGTGGAGCCTACGGGGGCCAGAAGAAAACCAGGAGCATGCCTAGAAAGTCACAGCTGTCCCGATTCTTTGCTAGTCCCCGGCTTGGCTTCCTCATAGCCCAGAAATGCAGAGGTTTCCTCACAAGACCTGGACCCGCCCTTCCTCCTCCCATTGTTTCTTCAAAAGCCTCTCTCCCCCAGAAGTGCAGCCGTGCCCACGCGCACCAGCTCTGGCCATCTGTCTCCTCTGCATGGGCCTTCTGTGCCGGACTCTCCTTCCCACCCAGGCCCCTCAGTCACCTAGGCCAACAGGTCATGGGCAGAGGCCAAGGCTGTGACAGGAAGCCCCAGGGCCATCCCAGCCCCATCCAGGTTCCCACATCCCGTACCAAAAGCGCTGACTGCAGGCTCAGCAGCAGGGACCCTAGGAGCAGCAGGGCCCTCATGGCGTCTGTCCGCTGGTCCAACTGCCTACCCAGGAGTCCAAATCAATAGGGCTGGCCAAAGGTCTCCGAGGTCTGGAAAGTGGACATTGGCTAAGTTGTCCCTTTTGGGCCTGGTGGGGCACAGGCTGTTTGTGGAAAGCCAAGCAGAGCATCTTCCTCAGTAGCACCTCCTCTCAGGAGGGAACATTGGGAGTTTGTGGAAGGGGGTAGAATAATGAAGAGCTGGATAGTGGGACTGGAAGCAGACATAGAGACATTCTTGTGTTCCAGGTCATATTAGGGACGAGGGAGGTTGAGGTAATCAAAGAGAACCCCCCTGCCAGGCATAGTACACACCGGTGATCCCAGCACTCGTGAGGCTAAGACAGGAGGATCACAGGTTCAAGGTCAGTCTTGGCAAGGCCCTTAGCAAGTTAGTGAGACCCTGTTTCAAGATAAAAAATAAAAAGGGCAGCGAGTGGGTAGTTGGAAGGTAGGGTTCAATCCCCAGCACTAAATAAATAAATAAATAAATAAATAAACAATCAAGAAGCTCCCTACTTTAGGAATCTGAAAGTCCATCAGGAAGTATATTAGTTTCCTATTGCTGTGTAACAAATTACCACAAACTTAGCAGTCTAAACAATACCCACCAGGCATGGTGGCGTATGCTTGTAATCGCAGTACTGGGGAGGCTGAGACAGGAGGATTGCAGGTTTGTGGTCAGCCTCAGCAACTTAGTGAGGCCATCTGCAATTTAGTGAGAACCTGTTTCAAAATAAAATAGGGCTGAAGGTATAGCTTGGGGGTAGAATGCCCCTGGGTTCCAACCCCAGTACCACAAAAAAATAAATAAATAAACACTGCCCATTTATCAGTTCACATATCTGTATGTAAAAATTGGGTACTACATGATTGGATTTTCTGCTTAGAATATCACAAAGCTAAGCTCAAGGCAGAGTCCTCTGGAGGCTCTGGGGAAGAATCTCTTTCAAGCTCATTCAGATTGTTGGCAGAATTCAGTTCCTTGTGGTTGTAGGACTGAAGTTCCTGCTTCCTTGAAGGCTCTCATCCAGGGGCCACCCTTGGCTCCTACAGGCTTCCAGAACTTCTGGCCTTGTTTCTCCCTCCAGTTTCAAAGCCATAAACAGAGAATCTCTCACATTTTGACTCTCCTTTGTCAGGAAAAGCCTTGTTTTTTAAAGGACTCACTTGATTAGGTCAGGCCCACCAAGGACAATTTTCCTATCTTAAGGTCAACCATTTGGTACCTTAATTTTTAAATTGATTTTTGTGTGGTACTTGGGATTGAACCCAGGGACATTCTACCTCCAAGCTATACCCCCATTCCTATTTTTTTTTTTTTTCAATACTGGGGATTGAACCCAGGGGGCATTCTACTTCTGGGCTATACCCCCAGTCCTATTTTTTTATTCTTTATTTTGAAACAGGGTCTCACTAAGTTGTGGAGGGCCTCACTAAGTTGCAGAGGCTGACTGTGAACCTTTGATCCTCCTGTCTCAGCTTCCTAAGTACTGAGATTACAAGCATGTGCACCAAGCCTGGTTTGGGACCTTTATTATATTGCAAAAATCTTTTACAGAGGGCTGGGGTGTGACTTAGTGGTAGAACACTTGCCTAGCATGTAAAAGGTCCTGGGTTCAATCCCCAGCACCATACAAAAAAAATTATTTTGCCTGGTGTAGGTGCATACCTGTAATTCCAATACTTGGATGGCTGACACAGGAGGATTACAGGTTTAAAGCCAGCCTCATCAACTTAATGAGATCATGTTTCAAAATAAATTTAAAAAGGGGTTAGAGGTATAGCTTGGAGGTAGAATGCCCCTGGGTTCAATCTCCAGTACCAATATGTCTGTCTGTCTATCTATCTATTTTTTTTTTTTTTTTTTTTTTTTTTTTTTTTTTTTTTTTTTTTTTTTTTTTTTTTTGCGGTACTGGGGATTGAACTCAGGGGCATTCTACCTCCAAGCTATACCCCCAGCCCTATTTTTTATTCTTTATTTTGAAACCGGGTCTCACTAGGTTGCGGAGTGCCTCACTAAGTAGCTGAAGCTGGCCACGAACCCGGATCCTCCGGACTCAG
>PVLC010045925.1:0-11793 GCA_004027655.1 Graphiurus murinus | reverse complement strand
TGGCCGCGAACCCGGATCCTCCGGTCTCAGCCTCCCGAATGCTGGGATTACAAGTGTGTACCACCACACCCGGCTCCTATTTTATTTATTATTTATTGAAACAGGGTCTCACTGAGTTGGGGAGGACCTCGATAAGTTGCTGAGGCTTGCCTTGAACATTCAATCTTCCTGTCTCATCCAACCAAGTTCTGGGAATCCAGGTGTTGTGCCACCATGCCTGGCTGACTGTGTTTTTTTTTTTTTTTTTGCGGTACTGGGGATTGAACTCAGGGGCATTCTACCTCCGAGCTACACCCCCAGCCCTATTTTTTATTCTATAGTTTGAAACCGGGTCTCACTAAGTCGTGGAGTGCCTCACTAGGTAGCTGAGGCTGGTCTCGAACCTGGATCCTCCGGTCTCAGCCTCCCGAATGCTGGGATTACAAGCGTGCGCCACCACGCCCGGCCTGACTGTGTTTTTCAATATGTTAACATGCACCTCCTAAGAATTAAGACTTTGTATATGATTAAAATATCATTATGATGCCTAAGAAATTTAACATGACAATAATATTAGATAATAAGCTTTCCTAATAAAATTTGGGTAATAAAATTTCCCCAATGAGTCATCAGTGTGTGTCTTTTCAAAACCCCTCTGGATTCAAAGATCAAGCATACATTTTGTGGTCTGTTGATCTTTCTCTCTTGTTTTTTTTTTGTATGTGTATGGTACTGGGGATTGAACCCAGGGGCGTTCTACCTCTGAGCCATTCCCCAGCCCTATTTTATTTTATTTATTTTGTGGTACTGGGTATGGAACCTAGTGACATTCTGCCTCTGTACTCTACCTGCAGCCCTTTTTATTTTTTATTTTGAAACTGTCTCACTGGGTTGCTGAGTCTCACTATTGCTGAGGCTGTTCTCAAACCTCCTGTCTCAGCTTCCCAAGTACTGGGATTTCAGATGTGTGCCACCATGCCTGAGCCCATTGTCTTTCTAATGTAACATTGAATTATGATTTCAAATATTGCCTCAGTGATGTTCAATTTTGCCTCATTTATGGTCTTCCAAGGACATTTTCCAAGGTTTCTGAGGTCCAGCCCTCCTGAGGCATGTTCTAGAGTTTTATTTTGGAGGCTTCCCTGGGGAATTAAAGCAGTAAGAAGGCTGTTACCAGCCCAGCCCTGCTTTGTTCACTGGGTTCTGTCTGGGCTGAGTAGGAAAAAAGTATTACTTTCCTGGCCTTATCAGAGAAGATGGTGGAAGAACAGGGGATTGTGGATACTCTATCAATATCTTTAGGAGCACGGGGCAATTTAGCACAGCTCAAATTTGAAGAGATGACATTCACAACATGTATTCAAGGAGGATACCTAGGCTTTAAGATCTTTCTGTCTCTGCTTTAGGGGGTAAGTTATGAGGCTCATGTCATCTCGCTGAATTGGACAATACTGCTAGCAATGAAGACAGGCTCCTGCTGTATCTCAGCCCCATGGTATGGCAGAAAACTGGTTTCTGAGTCTTCTAAAGAAGGTTCAAGTGGTACTTAGTGACACTTAGCTAGATAAATGTTTACTGGTGGTATCTCTCAAAGCAAATGGATTTTTTCCATCAAAGATGTCTTAATTTTTTTTTTTTTTTTTGGTATTGGAGATTGGACTCAGGAGCATTCTATCTCCGACCCCCAGTCCTATTTTTTATTCTTTATTTTGAAACAATGTCTCTCTAAGTTGAGGAGGGCCTCACTAAATAGCTGAGGCTGGCTGAGAACCCAGATCCTCTGGTCTCGGCCTCCCAAGTACTGGGATTACAAGCATGTGCCACTGCGCCCAGCTTCTTAAATTTTTTTAAATGTATGCTATACCTCCAATAGTAGCTCCCTTCAGCTATGTCAGACAGACATGCCCTTAGGTGTGTACCTGTCTGTGAAGAGATAGGACATCTTGTCAGTTAAATGGCTATGACCTCAGGTTCCAGAATATCAAGGCAACATTCTTTCCAAGAGAAGTTTCACATTGGATTCAACCTACATCTAGAATCAGTCATCATATTGCTAAAGGGAAAAGGAGAGCCCAAGTGACAAGAAGACACGTCTTACTATGAATTGGTTTGGACATCACTTCTCCAAATGTCCTGAGGATGTTTCTTTACTCAACACACACCCACCTCTGCTGTTTCCACTTAAATCATTTGAAGATGAACATTTTATCTCCAACTTGAGGTAGGACACAGGATGAGTTCTGGTCCCCCTCCAGCTTTCGATTTTTAGTTGGAATGTCAAGCCAGACTCTTCATACAAGGAGCTGGGAAAGGAGAACTGGGCTTGAGAAGAAAGTGGTTGCTGTTGTTTTCCATGTGTACTTGAAGGCGGGGCCGGGGGTGGGGGCAACTCATTGGTTCCTTCCAGCCTTGCTTGGCTGGTAGAAAGAGGATTGGTTTGGGTAAAGGATGCATTGTCATTCTTAAACTATTGAAATCTGACCAATTGAACAATTGAAACTTTATTTCTGGTAACTGTCAGTAATATCCATCCCTTTGAAATAAAAATTCAAGGGTTTTAGCTTTAGTTAAGAATTGGAAATAATAAGGAGACCTCAGTGGAAGGCAGAATGGTTTCTTACTATTCCAAGTTTGATTAAGGAAGACAGTGACATTAACACCACTCCCAGGCTGAAATACTAGGTATGTGGGGACATGCACAGGGGAAAGTGCTTACTGCTAGGAGGATAGAGGAGAGTGAGGTCAAAAGAGGGGTAAGGCCAGGCATGATGGCACATGTCTGTAATCCCAGTACTTAGGAGGCTGAGACTGGAGGGTTATAGGTTCAAGGCCAGCCTCAGCAACTTAGCAATACCTGTTTCAAAATAAAAAAATAGGGCTGGGGGTGTAGCTCAGAGGTAGAAGGCCCCTTGGTTCAATCCCCAGCACACACATACACACACACAAAAAAAAAAAAAGAAAGAAAGAAAAACACTAGTAACTGCAATACTGCAATAGCTACTTTATTCTGATACCTGTCGCAGCCCTGAATAATTTGTTTTTTTTTTTTTTTTTTGGTTTTGTTTTGTACTGGAGATTTTATTTTTTATTTGGAAACAGGGTCTTGCTAAGGTGCTGAGAGCCTCACTAAGTTGCTGAGGCTGGCTTCAAAGCTGTGATCCTCCTGTCTCAGCCTCCCAAGTACTGGGATTACAAATGTGTACCACTACACCTGGCAATCTTCTGGGTTTTTTGTTTGTTTGTTTGTTTGTTTGTTACAGTACTGGGGATTGAACTCAGGGGCATCCTATCTCTAAGCTACAGCTACACCCCCAGCCCTATTTTATTTTATTTATTTATTTATTTATTTTGTGTGTGTGGTACTGGGGATTGAACTCAGGGCCATTCTACCTCTGAGCTATACCCCCAGCCCTATTTTTTAGTCTTTATTTTGAAACGGTCTCAATGTTGGGGAGAGCCTCACTAAGTAGTTGAGGCTGGCCATGAACCTTGAGCCTCCTATCTCAGCCTCCCAAGTACTGGGATTACAAGTGTGCACCACCACGCCGGGCTCCCTAGCCCTATTTTTTATTCTTTAATTTGAAACAGGGTCTCATTAAGTTGCGGAGGGCCTCACTAAATAGCTGAGGCTGGCCACAAACCCAGATCCTCTGGTCTCAGCCTCCTAAGTACTGGGATTACAAGTGTGTGCCACCACACCCAGCTAATCTGGTTTTTAACGAAGACTACTAAATGCCTGGCACAGAAAATTCCTAGGGAAGAGAAGGTATAGTCATTTTAAGTAAGACACATGAACAATAATTTTGAAGTGAAACATCTTAGCTAATGTCTAGAAATTAGAACATTTTAATATAAAAATCACCAAAGATTTAAGTATTAAAGGGTATATTTCTCCTTGAGTTCAAAATCAGGCAAACATACATATACCTTTTCTTTTCCCACCAAGGAAAGGCTATCTTCTCTCTCTCTCTTTTTTTTTTTTTTTTTTTTTTTGGTACTGGGGATTGAACCCAGGGGCATTCTATCTCTGAGCTCCATCCCTAGCCTGATTTTTTATTCTTTATCTTGAAACAGTGTCTCACTTAGTTGCAGAGGACCTCAGAAGTTGCTGAGGCTGGCCAAGAACCTGCAATCCTCCTGTTTCAGCCTCCTAAGTACTGGGATTACAAGCGTGTGCCGCCATGTCCAGTGAGGCTATCTTCTTAGTTATTTGGTTTGAAATAAAGAGAAGACAGGGGTCCTTGCTATGATAAAAAGGTGTTATGATATAATTCTAAGATATAAACAAAATATTCGACGGTTGAAAGCTGTTAATTGTTCATTTCAGGGGAAAATCGAATCTAGGCCCTCAACCCTAAGAAATCCCTCTAATACAATCAGAGATGTTTGGAACTCAGCATAATGATGGACGCCCTCACTGGTGGGCATGGCATCGACAGGGAATGCTTTGGAGTGGGGTGGGGGGCTGATGCAGGAAGCTTTTAGGTGAGCCTCTACTTTTATTTCAGCAATTCATACCCAAGAGTTGTGCCTTTGCTAGAGAACGGATCACAGTGAAAGTCATATAATTTAGATTAGAGGAGCTAGATTTGAGGACTCAAATATAATAAGAGAGAGGTGTGAATCCATGTCACCCAATATGACAAGTATCTATGGTGCACCCATGAGGCCGCCCAGGTGTGCTGGATGCTGGCATACCTGGAGGAGCAGCAGGTGGCCCTGGCCTCCAGAAGCTCATGTGGAGGTAGAGGAAATAAGACAAAAGTAAAAGTCATTTGTTCAGAGCCAATTTCAAATATTCCTAAGAGTCTTAGTTGGTTTGGGCTGCCATAGACTGAGTGGAGTGAGGAGGAGGAAGTAATGTTTTCTCAGTTCTGGAGTTTGGCCTCTGAGATCTGGAGCCAGCACAGGTAGGTTCTGGTGGGGGCACTCCTCCTGGCTTACAGTGGGCTCACCTGAGATTTCTCTTCCTCTTCTTAGAAGGCCACCAATCCTATCGAACCAGGATCCCACCCCTCTGACCTCATTAATTAACTTTACTTCCTAACAGCCCTGTCTGCACGTGCATTAGGGCTTCAATGTAAGAATTTGGGGCACATAAGTGAATCTACCGAAACAGGCCCTAACTCACAACAAAATAGCTACATCTCTCTATATGAACAGTAAATGAAAGGATTCTTAAAGTTTTATTTTTGAAATTATTTGACCATGAATAATTCATTTAATTAATCATGAGTTGCTGCTTCTCAGCAGCCATGCATGCTTGGGAGTTTTTGCAAAACAAGAATTGTTTTCAAATACAATATTTGTGAATTTCTATTTTTTTTTTTTTTTTTTTTTTTGCGGTATTGGGGATTGAATTCAGGGGCATTCTATCTCTGAGCTACACCCCCACTCCTATTTTTTTTTTTTTTTTTTTTTGCGGTACTGGGGATTGAACTCAAGGGCATTCTACCTCCAAGCTATACCCCCAGCCCTATTTTTTATTCTTTATTTTGAAACAGGGTCTCACTAAGTTGCGGAGTGCCTCACTAGGTAGCTGAGGCTGGCCGCGAACCCGGATCCTCCAGTCTCAGCCTCCCAAATGCTGGGATTACAAGTGTGCGCCACCACGCCCGGCTTCCTATTTTTTATTCTTTATTTTGAAACAGGGTCTCACTAAGTTGTGGAGGCCTCACTAGTTAGCTAAGACTGGCTATAAACCTGGATCCTCCGGTCTCAGCCTCCCAAGTACTGGATTACAAGCATGTACCATTACACCCGGCTGAGTTTCTAATTTTGGGGGGTGGGGCGGGGAGGGCTGGAGACTGAACCTAAGGAAATTCTACCACTGAATCACACCCCCAGCCCTTTTTATTTATTTATTTTTTTGAGACAAGGTCTCAATTTCTGAAGCTGGCCTTAAACTTGGGATATCCTGCCTCAGTCTCCCAAAGAGCTGGGACTACAGGACTCCACCACTGAGCCTGGCTGTGAGTTCTAGACTTGACAGTGACATTGACATACTAGATTTTTGTATTAAACTGAGTATTAATTAATATTTTATACTTTTTATATTTTGGAGTTATTTTTTCCAAGTCTCAAACACTTATGTAGGCTCTTGATAAGCTCATTAGACCCTAGGTATTTCTATAATGCCCAAAGGATAAAAGGGCTAGGAATGTTTCTACAGATCCACTCTACATTTTTAGATATGTCACTCCAAACCCCAGTCTCTCCTCCAAGCTCTGGTATAGCATTTCCAGCTCTTGGTTAGGTATTCTTTTGATGTCTCACTGGCACTTTAATTAATAAACTAATTAATTAATTTTTTGATACTAGGGATTGAACCCAGGGGCATTCCACTTCTGAGCTACACCCCCAGTTGGATTTTTTTATTCTTTATTTTGAAACAGGGTATCGCTAAGTTGTGGAGGGCCTCACTAAATATCGGAGGCTGGCTGCAAACCTGCAATCTTCCTGTCTCAGCCTCCCAAGTACTGGGATTACAAGCGTGCGCCACCACACCCGGTTCACTGGCACTTTAAACTGAGTGTTTTCCAAGCATCTTCCTTTCTGACTTACCTCCTATTCTATTTTCTTTGGCATCTCTGTTACATTGACACTGATGCCTACTAGTGGAAGACTTGGAAGCTATTGCAGTCACCATTGGTGTGCTCCAAATCCACTGGTATCCGGTTTCAGGATGGTATCAGGATGACTTCTTAGAATTACCTGGAAACCCTGGTATGATTCCTCTTTCTTGGAAACTTACGCAGTTGGTTAGGGGTAAGGGTAGGCTTGGGAATTTTTTTTTCTTTTTTTTTTTTAGTCCTGGGGATTGAACTCAGGGGTGTTGTACCGCTGAGCTATACCACTAGCCATTTTATTTGTTTATTTATTTTTGAAACAGGGTCTTGCTTAGTTGCTGAGGGTCTCACTAAGTTGCTGAGGCTGGCCTTGAACCTGCATTCCTTCTGTCTCAGTCTCCAAAGTACTAGGATTACAGGTGTGTGCCACTGTACCCAGTGTGAATGTGTGTGTGTGTGTGTGTGTGTGTGTGTATTATTATTATTTTTTAACAAGCTATGTGCTGTCATGTTTGGGAAGGTGTAGACTTGGGCAGGGTTGGTGAGATGAAAAAAAAAATTGAATCTTTTTTGTTGTTCTGGGAATTGAACCCAAAGGTACTCTACCTTCAAGTTACATGCCCAGCTCTTTTAATTTTTTTTTTTTTTTTAAATTTTGAAACAGAGCCAGGCATGGTGGCCCCTTGTAATCCCAGTACTTGGGAGGCTGAGACAGGAGGATCGCCGGTTTTTGAACAGCCTCAGCTACTTAGTGAGGCCCTCCTCAACTTAGTGAGACCCTCTTTTAAAATGAAGAATAAAAAATAGGGCTACGGCATTTTTGAGCCATTCTTTTGTCAATTCTATAAAATGTAACCTTATAAGTATTTTTAAAAGATATAGTCTTGTAAATATTTAATATTCTGCTAATTTGATTTTGAATTGTAAATGTCAAGTATTTGGTTTTGGGGGTTTTTATGTTTTATTGTACTTTGTTAAAAAGGAAAAATTGTACGTTTTTAGAATGTTTTTATGAGTAAATTTTATGTACTGAAAATAAAAATTAAAAAAAAAAATAGGACTGTGGATGTGGTTTGGAGAATGCCTCTGGGTTCAATCCCCAGTTCCTAAAAAAAAAAAAAAAAAATGGAAACAATCTTGCTAAATTGCTGAGGATCTTGCTAAGTTGCTGCAGCTGGCCTTAAACCTGCCATCTTCCTGGGAATACAGGTGTGTGGTGTGGTGCTTGACTAAGATTCGCAATGCAACTCACATTATGAAATCCACTGGCTTTATTGTCCCAGAAGTTCTCAAAGGGCTCCTAGCTGTTTCCAAAATGCTCCTAGGGTGTGACCCTAAGGGTGGTCAGGACGTTCCACTCTTTTCTTCTAGGTGCTGAACTTTGATGGTTTATGGCAATAACTGTTAACAGAAGAAATGCTGTTGTCTCTTGTTTATTTTGTATCAAGTATGAGGCAGGTTCTTTCTTTAAAATCCTCATAGCACACCAGAGATCAGATGGAAATTCTTGATGAGGCTGGTCAAAAAAGAAGCACAAAACAGGGTAATAACCACACTGCATGGTCTAGGGCTCATTCTAGGGCCCCTCTACCACACTCCTATTTTTAATTCTTTATTTTGAAACCGAGTCTCACTAAGTTACGGAGTGCCTCACTAGGTAGCTGAGGCTGGCCGTGAACCCAGATCCTCCAGTCTCAGCCTCCCGAATGCTGGGATTACAAGCGTGCGCCACCACGCCCGGCTCTACCACACTCCTTTTTAAAAATTTTTTTTTTGCGGTACTGGAGATTGAACCCAGGGGCATTCTACCTCTGAGCTACACCCCCAGCCCTATTTTTTATTATGTTGAAACAGGGTCTCACTAGGTTGCAGAGGGCCTCACTAAGTAGCTGAGGCTGGCCTCGAACCCAGATCCTCCGTCTCAGCCTCCCAAGTACTGGGATTACAAGTGTGTGCCACCACACCCAGCTTCTACTGCACTCTTGATGCAGCGCTCCCACAGGGCTGTGTGTAACGTACTCTTCACGAGAAGCACTTCAGCCATCCTGAAGGTTGAAGTTTAGGCAAAACTGACATTCAGCCACAGAAAGAGAAGAAAGTTGTTCCTCACCTCAGTTTGGAAGCCTAACCCCTGGGCCTTCATTTCCAAATTTAGAGTGATAGTAGAAATTCCTTTCAGGGAAAACCAACCCAATACTTTGTGATCCTACCAGGACAAATCATATAGCAGTTTGATATCAAGATATGTTCTGAATTGGGGTTATTCACCTAAACAATGCTACCTGTTAACTTCAGTAGCTCAGTCCAGGTTTCAGTTTGCCTGCTCAGTCCTATTCCTCATCAGTCTGTCTGCATCAAAGGTTCAAAACCCTATGGGTGGAATGGGGATGTGGCTCAGTGGCAGAAGTGCTTGCTGGTATGTGGGGGCCCTGGGCTGGTCCTCAGCGCAGTTCACTTTGGTTACCTTGTAATACACCCTTTAGGCACAGTAGTCTAATTATGTGTCCTTCAAGTGATACAATATTCCTTTCCATCAGGTAGTTTATTTTATTTTTTTATCTGAACCAACCAATAGTAGAGCTTAAGCCATCTAACCAAAGTCAAGACACCAGGTTGATGTCTCACATCTGAATTGAGGCCTCTTGGTTTCAAATTTGTGAATTTAACTATTATGAAACACTGGGACACACTGAGGGAGTAGACTAGAAATTGAATTCAAGTGACAGGATTTAGAATAATAATGCCATTAATAGAGATGGGGCAAAAAGTCAGAGAAGAAGGTACGATGGGAGGGTGGTGATAGAGTCAACCTGGGCTATGAGTTATGAGCTCCTTGGTGTCACTGGGTTCCTACCTGTTCTTTATCGCTCTGTCTTGCTTAGTGGTTATCATTTTGAAGCATCTTGGTTTCCAAATTAATCATCATCCTTGACTCTCCAGGAGCCCTGTGCCAGCCAGTGCCGTGGTGAAGCAGCCTGTCCGTGGAGCCAGTGGCAGGACTACAGTCACGGCGATTGTCCAGACTGGAGGGGACTGGAGCACTGGCCTCTTCAGTGTCTGCAGAGACAAGAAAATTTGTATGTTATTCCCCTTAGTTTAAGTTCCTCCTTCTAAGCTGGGCGTGGTGGTGCATCTTATAATCCCAGTACTTGGGAGGTTGAGTCAGGAAGATCACCGGTTCAAGGATAGCCTCAACAAGTAGTGAGACTCTCAGCAACACAGTGAGACCCTGTTTCTAAATAAAAATAAAATAGGGCTTGGGGTGTAGCTCAGAGGTAGAATGTTTTTGGATTCGATCTCCAGTGCCACAAAAAACAAAACAAAACAAAACAAAACAAAAATTCTTCCTTCTATTGTCTTTCCCAGGACATCAGTGAGTGAAAAAGCTACATCAGGTAAAAGGACAGAAATGAAATGGTTTCAGAATAATTGGACTCATCTTCTCATCTTTTATTTATTTTTATTTTTTTTGCTGGGGTTTGAGCCCAGGAGCATTCTACTTCTGAGCTACACCTCCAGCCCTATTTTTTTATTCTTTATTTTGAAACAGGGTCTCACTAAGTTTCGGAGAGCCTCACTAAGTAGTTGAGGCTGGCCAACAACCTGTGATCATCCTGTCTCAGCTTCCCAAGTACTGGGATTATAAGCATGTGCAACCACACCTGGCTTTCATCATTTTTTTTTTTTTTTCTTCAGTACTGGGGATTGAACCCACGGGCATTTCTACCTCCGAGCCACACCCCCATCCCTATTTTTTATTCTTTATTTTGAAACAGGGTCTCACTAAGTTGTGGAGGGCTTCACTAAATAGCTGAGACTGACTGCAAATCCGAATCCTCCTGTCTCAGCCTCCCAAGTACTGGGATTACAAGTGTGCACCACCATGCCTAGCTTTGGCTTTCATCTTTTGATGATGTCAATGTACTTCTTAGCTAGAAAAGGCTTGCCTTTTTTCTTTTCCTGTCCTTTTTTTTTTTTTTTTTTCAGTGTGGATGCTTTCATAGAATAAGTAGTGCCTTCAAAGACTCTGTGTGTGTGTGTGTGTGTGTGTGTGTGTGTGTGTGTGTGTGTGTGTGTATCTGAAGCTTGAACCCAGAGGATATATTCTACCACTCAGCTACTTCCCCAGTCCTTCTTTTATTTTTTATTTTAAAATAGGTCTCACTGAGTTATTGTCTGCTGGCCTTGAACCTGCAGTCTTCCTGTCTCAGCCTCTTAAGTACTAGGATTACAAGTATACACCGCTGCACCTGGCTCAAAGATTTAAACTTTTTTTTTTTTCGGTACTGGGAATTGAACCCAGGGACATTCTACCTCCAAGCTACATGCTCAGCCCTTTAATTTTTTTTTTTTTTTCGGTACTGGGGATTGAACTCAGGGGCATTCTACCTCCGAGCTATACCCCCAGCCCTATTTTTTATTCTTTATTTTTGAAACCGAGTCTCACTAAGTTGCGGAGTGCCTCACTAGGTAGCTGAGGCTGGCCTCGAACCTGGATCCTCTGGTCTCAGCCTCCCAAATGCTGGGATTACAAGCGTGCGCCACCACGCCCGGCTAGCCCTTTAATTTTTTAATTAATTAATTTTCTTCTTCTCCTTCTTCTTCTTCTTCTTCTTCTTCTTCTTCTTCTTCTTCTTCTTCTTCTTCGTGGTACTAGGGATTGAACCCAGGGGCATTCTACCTCTGAGATACACCCTCAGCCTATTTTTTTATTCTTTATCTTGAAACAAGATCTCACTAAATTGCAGAGGGCCTCACTAAGTAGCTGAGGCTGGCCTCAAACCTGTCATCCTCCGGTCTCAGCCTCCCAAGTACTGGGATTACAAGTATGCTCCACCATGCCTGGCTTGTTACATAGATTTTAACCCAGTAATTACATTTTTTACATATTTTCTTTTTCTTTGCAGTGCTGGAGATTGAACCCAGGGCCTTGCACATGTTAGGCAAATGCTCTACCACTGAGCTACATTCTAGCCTCAGTAATTACATTTTCAGAAGCTTAGCCTAAGGAAATAAATCATGTGCAAGGATTTAGCAGGAACACTAAATTTTGCAGCATTGGTTATTATAGCAAGAACATGGAATAACCTAAATGTTCAACAGGAAGCATCCATACAGTGAATTATAATACAACCATGAAAAGCCATATAGTAGAACAGCATTGAATGAGATGAAAAGGTCATTCAGATACATTTCTTAGGTTAAAGAAGCAGGATGCAAGACTGTGCACATTAGACACCAATTT
>PVLC010045924.1:0-11621 GCA_004027655.1 Graphiurus murinus | reverse complement strand
CTCCTCCTCCTCCTCCTCCTCCTCCTCCTCCTCCTCCTCCTTCTTTGTGTATATAATTCCCATAAGTATCTTAGTAGAAGAGAGGGTAAAACAGCATGCTTGGGGTTGAATCCAGGGTTGTTATACCACTGAGCTATACCCTCAGCCCCTTTAAAATTTTGAAATAGGGTCTTACTAAGTTACCATGTGCTGGTCTCAAATCATAATCCTCCTGTTTTAGCCTCCCAAGCACTGGGATATAGGTGTGTGCCACCGTCCCAGCTCAAACTAATAGAATTACAATATCCCCTCTTCTACTAATTATAAAATTTGGTTCACCTCATGATTGGATATAGTTGATTTTCTTTTCTCTTGAACATGGGTTTGATTTCATTGATGCATCCTATGTCAGGTAAGTTTGGATTGTATCCTGGGGATTATCAATGTTAAGTTGCAGAGATTATGGATTGTATTATTTTTTCTATCATTAATATTGCTTTCTTGTTTTAGCAGGAAATTTCCTTCACTGGACCTGCTTCTCCACCTGCATGTTGTGAATAATTAACTTTATCCCCAAAGAAGTTTGGCCTTTGTTTCCAGTTCTTGGAAAGTAGTATCTAAATCCTTAGAATTTTCTGAGTGTTCCTAGTACCTGATAATGTGTGCTAATGAGATGGCTTAGAATAAGGGCTGGTTAAACTAGAATGACCACCCCTGTGATTAGAGGGCTGGGTGTTTGAGTCATATGTCAGCCTGATCTCTGGGGAGGGAATGGGGGCTAGAGATTGAATTATCCCTACATAATGAAACTTTAATAGGAACTCTGGACACTGAAGGTTGGATGAGCTTTTCTGGTTGGCCACGCATTGCATGTTGTCACACACTGATGTTTTGGGGGAAGTGGTGCATTCTGACTCCTTGGGGAAAGGACAAGGAAGCATGTTTGGGACCTTCCTCATCTTTACCCTATGCATCTCTTCTTTTGTTTGGTTCTGATTTGTATCTTTTAATAAAACTGTAATAATAAGTACAGTGCTTTCCTGGGTTCTGTGAGTTGCTGTAGGGAATTATCACACTTGTGGGGTTAGAGGGGACCCCTAAATATGTAGCCAGCTGTTCAGAAGTGCAGGTGCCTACAGATCCCTGAATTTGCAGCTGATATCTTGAGTAGGATGGTGTCATGGGGGATTGTGTCTTTCTAACCTGTGGAGCTTGGCTCAACTCCAGTAGATGGTCTTAGAAGTCAGTGTAACATGCCTAGTGATTTGGGGGATGCTAGATATTGTGAAGACCACATTGTTACTTGTCTGGATTTAATTGTCTTCCTTTAAAGAGGTTTGTTTTCCTTGTTTCATTGTACTGATCTTTCCTAATAACTTACTGCTTGTTTCACAATATGAGTTGCTATGGTAACGAGGGGACGCTAACCTGAAAGAAGATTATGTGATGCTGAGGGGACAATAATCTCCATTTGTAAGTCACAATTTTACCACCTACCTGAATGCCTGCTGTTAGGGACTGAGTGTTTGTGTCCCCCAAATGGACATGTTGAAATTCTAACCCTTCATTGTGGCTGTATTTGGAGGTGGGGTCTAGAGGCACAAGAGAATGTGTTTCTCTCTCTCTCTCTCTCTCTCTCTCTCTCTCTCTCTCTCTCTCTCTCTCTCACACACACACACACACACACACACACACACACACACACAATTAATCATATCTTGCTGACTCTGGAGGGAACCCTCTTCTCAGGGCTAGCTAAATCTTAGAGATTGTAAATGACTATGTGTACCTTTCTTTCTTTTTTTCAGAAAGATTATTTGTTATTACATAAAATTTGAAAGCCAGGAAAGATATTTTTACAGTAATTCCCATGTACCCACTCTATGTGTACCTTTCAAACGTACATCAAATAACCCTTTATCCTGCTTTCAACTCTAGGTTGCTGTTTCTCTGCCTTAATCAGCCCAGGGTCAGGGAATAGACAACCAGGGATATCCCTAGATCCCAGAGCTATGGAAGTATTCAAAGTAACCATTCCGAAATATCTGCGTTTTCTTCCTCACCCATTTTCCACTCAGTCCTGAGGACCCTGATGTTTCCTGGTGGTCTCACGTGGCATGCTGTGTCTCCTGTTTCTAGAGATCTGTGAATATCAACTTCTTCCTTCATAAACATTTCTGTGTCTGTATGCTTTAGCATACCTGATTAAAACAAATTCCAAGCACCATTAAGGCATACAAAAAGAGTAAATGCTACATGACTCTATTTATATGAAGTTCAGAAGCAGGCAAAACTAATTTATGGCAATAGTGGTTAGGATATGGTTTTTTCTGGGAGGGGGCTGAACCAAGGCATGCAAGGAGCTCCTGGTATGCTGGTAATCTATCTCTTGATCTAGGCACAGGTTATGAGAGTATGTTCACTTTGTGAAAATTGATTAAGGTATGTATTTTAAATTTGGGCACTTTTTGAATGGATGTAATACAGAACAGGTGAATTATTGGTTTAAATTCTCTCCCTATATCCCTGCCCTTTGCCACGTAACTTTGCAATGCTCTCATGGTCAGACTTGGGAATTGAGTCCACCATGTGACTTGATTTGGCCAGTAGAATGAATAAAAAGTAAGGGACTGGGTAGTTCTTGGTCTGAGCTTCAAGAGGCCTTGTGTGTCTCCTGTATTTTTATGTTTTTGTTATTGACATTATATAGACTGGTGGGACTAATGCATGCATTCCAAGATGAGAGCTTTAGCAAAGGCTCCTGATTCAAACACCGCCTTGTACTGGGCTATAAGGTGCTCCACAGAAGAGTAAATGAGCACAGTCAAGTTCAGAGAAACTCATTCCAGATTAGTTGACTTCTGGCCAATGCAGATATGCACACTGAAAATGACTGATTTTATTAAGTCATTAAATTTTAGCAAAAAAAGAAAAAAAAAAGAAGAAACTTTTAGCTATGACAGCCAAAGCTGTTATAGTAGTGGAAAAAAAAGATAAAGGGAAAAATTAAGAAAAAAAGAAAGAAATCAAGGTAGGAAAAATTTTATTTAATAAGTATCTTGGCTGAACATGATGGTGCATGCCTGTAATCCTAGTACTTAGGAGGCTGAAACAGGAGGATGACGGGTTTGAGGAAATTCTCAGTAACATAGTGAGACACTCGGCAACCTAGCAAGGCATTGTTTCAAAGTAAAAATTAAAAAGGGGTGGAGGTGGATCTCAGAGGTAAAATGCCCCTGGTTCAATCCCCAGTACCACAAAAAAAATTTTTTTTTCATTGAGCTGGATTTGAAATGTCATTCTGCTCATAATGTGGTATTTCAGCATGACATCTATAGTTTCTTAACCCAACAAGCCAACTTCCCAGGGAGGCTGCGGGCCATTGAGGTCAAGAAAGAGGTAACAACCAGGAACACAGAGGGAGGATTTGGGTATGGGTGGGATGGAGGGGAAGACAAGTAAGTTCTGATTTGGTGGGTTGAATTTGATGTCTCTGCAAGACATCCAAGTGGAATTTTCTAGCAGGGAGAAAATGCAGATCTTTAGCTCAGGTCTTTGCTGATGATCTTGATTTGGGCGTCTTCAACAAGCAGGTAGTATCAGGAAGGTGGGACTGGACCTGTACAGTAAAGCCAGTGCAAAAGCAGCTAGAAGCAGCTGTGATAACCCACACCTGGTTATCCCATAGAAAAGTCTTGTTAGTCCAGGTGATTCCTATGTATTGATCAATCAAAAACAAAAGCATGGTTACTTTTTAACTTTTAACCCAATGAGAGATCATAAATACCTCTTGTTTAGAAAGGACCACATGCCCGAAAGCATTAAGCATCACCATATGGTGCATGTCCTGGGAGTCAGGACCCATCCCAAACTGCAGTGGATTAGGCAGAGTGCATTTCTTAGAACAGCTGGTAGACCTGGCCAGAGAGGCCAGAGAGGATGGGGAGACACCAAGAGGGCTTTCTGTGGGGTGGTGAATTGGAACTAAAGGGGAAGGGTGTGAAAAGCTCCAAATTACAGCACAGAGTAAAGGGGGGAGGCCTGGGTGGAACCCGGAGTAGGGATCAGAGGGGGAAATAGGGATAAAGTGGGACCAGAAGCTGGCGGAGCCAGGTAAACAGCAGGCAGGAAGAGGTCAACCCGGAAGGAGAAAGGCAGGTCAAAGAAAGGAAAAAGGAAAAAGAAGGGGCGCAGGCCACAGGAGGAGGCAGCCAAGAAAATCTGGATACCGAATCAGACAAGGGCAGAGGTAGAAGGAGGGCACAGAGATTGAAAGAAGAATGGGAAGTGAAAGAGAGAAAGAACCAGGACCGGGTGTGAGAGCAGTGGCATCTGCAAGGCCACCATCGTAGGGAGCGCGGCTGGCGGGCTCCAAAGCTGGGACAGGGTTCCCGCGGGGGACGCCCTAGACTTTTGCCCGCGTCTGTGCCAGCTCCAGTGCGGTGCGGTGCGCAGGAGACGAAAGAGGATGACAGGACCTCTGCTGCGGGCCCCAACTCGTGGTCCGCACTTCGAATGACTGACAGCCTGGGGACACATGTGGGGTTCCAAAAAGAAACCCTGGGGGAATTCGGGGCGCGGAGAGGCTGGTGCCTGCCTAGATAGAGGTCGTGGTGGGGCCCGAGCTGGTACCGATGCTGCGAGTGGGAAGGGGCAGGGTGGGCCGGAGCTGAGAGGTTGGTGGACGCTGAAAGCGCCCGGATGCGGCGCCCAGGGTGCAAGGGTCCGGGGTTGGGTGGGGGTGCGGGGAGTGAAGGGGCGGAGGGACCAGAGGAATTGGGGAGATCCTGGTCCGGGGGTTCGAGGGCGGGGGCTGCGGGGCGACGCGGTGGCACTGAGGGTGGGTCGAGGAACGAGAGTCACCCGGCCAAATCGTCTGGGTGTTTTTCTCTTTCTCATTGCTCAGTCCCACAAGTTGAGCATCAGGTTGATGCGCAAGGAGCCGAGCGAGCCATCCAAGCGGCAGCCTAAAGGAAGAAGAGCCGAAAGCGGTGGAGAGGGCGGGCGCGCAGACACAGCAGGGCCCCCAGGACACTTTTTTTTTTATTTTTTGGCGCCACGAAAGCCCTCCTCCCTTTCTGCCCTGGCTGCAGCCGGAAAAGCCAGTCCTGCAAAAGGGGCATCACCGCGGAGCTGAGCCAGGACCCGCCGCGCGGAGGTGGGAGGCTCGACGGAGGGGCGGGGGCCCAGGCCAAAGGGGCGGACACCGGGTGGCGTCTCGCTCTCCATAAATGGCCGTGGGGGCCGCGCTCTCCTCTGTGCGGGCGGCGGCCACCGGCAGTGAGCGTAGCCCGATGCAGGTTCAGTGCCAGCAGAGCCCGGTGCTGGCAGGGAGCGCCACTTTGGTCACCCTGGGGGCACTGATTCTGTACCTGAAGACGCCCTTCGGCTATGGGAAGTACTCCGAGGTCCAGGCGCCCTGGGCTCCCTGCCTGCCAGCCCGCGCAGCCTGGTTCCTGCAGGAGCTGCCTTCCTTCGCGGTTCCCGCAGGGATCCTCGCCTGGCAACCTGGCTCTCTCTTCGGACCGCCGGGCACTGTGCTTCTGGGCCTCTTCTGCGCACATTACTTCCACAGGTAGCGTTTCCCCGCTAGTGGCTCGGAAAGCGGTGCACCGCCTGGCTCCTAGGACCGGGAGCGCAGCGCAGGGCGCCCGCCGAGGAACGTCGAGCCGGCAGCGCGCATCTCTGAGAAGAGGGAGGGCGGTGTGGCTCGCAGGCAGCAACCTGGCGGGCCCGGGGCTCGGGGTTGGTTGCGGGCAAGTTGGGAGGCAGCCGCGGGACCGATGGCTCCTTTATTTCCCCGGGACCCCATACCCTCTTGGCTTCTCTAAAGCATCTTCTTGCTTGAAGAAAGAGGTCCTGCTGGGTGGGAGGCGAGCTGGAAAGCTCAGGTTGGGCCGGGGACTGTTTCCCTTTCCAAAGGCGCGCTCACCTGCGTTCACCTGTGGCGCCCCATTCCCCGTCCCTTCCCTCCTTTAACCTTTCTTCTGCAAAGTGGGGCCAGGTTGGTTCTGGGATCTTGGGAAAGTGTTAAGTGTTGGCACCTTCTGAAGGAAACTCAGCTCCGAGGGAGGTGGGCGGAGCCCAGACCCGGATCTCACAGGTGGGAAGAGATATAATGTGGTCCCACCGGCTTAAGTCAGGGCCCCGCGCTTCGCTTCTAAGGGCTAGCCCCAAAGGGACTGAGTTTATCTACCTTAACAAGTCAAAGGTAACTGAGAGCTCAGACGTTCTTCTAAATAAAGTTCCAAGTTGGGGACCACTTTGGCTTTCTGGTCTGGGAAGGAAAAATGGGAACGAAACCAAGAGATCTCAGGAGCTGAAGACTGGCTATGGAGCCCCAAGAGAGACTCACAGTGGGAGGGCAGAGGCTTGACCAGGCTGCCTACTGCGCCCAGTCACTTAGTGGCCCATTTACCCCCTGTGACCTTGTGAGACGTCTTCAGCAGGCCCACTTTGGAAGAAGATGCAGCTAATTCTCAGCAAGACTCACATCTGAGCCTGTGAATTTCCAAGGTTCCAGGCCTTCCAGCCTTTTAAAACAGGTAGCTGCTCCATGCAGGGAGAGACCAGTCAGTGGTTAGAGAGAGACCTGACTAGAAGCTCTTTTTATTTTAGGTAGAGGATTCCTAGAGCCAAAGAGGTCAAGGAAATTTAGATAAGAAGTTAGGATAAATAATGCTTCTGGAAGCCGAAGGGTTTTCTGTCTCTGAAGGGAAAGTAGCCCCTTGTTTATGGGGAAAGAGGTGTCAGAGACATAATTTCAATCTGTCTTCCCTTAATCCCCTTTTATCCTCTGGATCTTCTTTATTGGTCAAGATTGAATAATTATGCAATCTTAACTGAATTCTCACTCTTTTAAAAAGATAAATATTGGCAATCCAAAATAAAGTTTATGTTTCTCCAACAAATATTTACTAACAGCCTATTGTGAACACGATTCTAGGGTAGTTATGAACCACTTTATTTCACCCAGACATAGGTGGTTTAATTTAATTTTCACAGGAAGAAAGATGTCAGGTACAGGACATATTCACTGATTCTGGAATAAACATTTGACAGAAAAATATGGTTACACTGACGATTATTTTTATCTTCAAATTACTGCCTGTTAGTGTCATAAGCAGTACTTTTATGAGGCCATTTCATATTAGAGTAATGATTAGTGTTTTCCGACAATCCTATGAACATAATTTTTAGACTTGTTATGAAAATCAAAAGGCACTTTGCACAATAAATTATGACCAGTGCATGAAAAACCCAAGGAAGTAATTACCCATAAAACAAATGTGTACGTACTGTCCATCTTCTTCAGGGGAAATTTAAAAATATGAGTAAAGGTCTTGGGATTGCTTCTGTGTGAACATTGCTGACTGAAAGTACAACTCTGAGTTACTTGTCCCTAAGATGTCAGGATGTGATGCTTACTGACCTTTTCCTTTTGTTTAAATTCTTCCTTTGAAGCCCCTGGAATATTGGGTGTGTTATCACTCTGAGTACTCACTGGGTACTCAAAAACCCTTTGTGAAGTATCTACTGGTCCTCAGACCAGCCTGTGAGGCAGGCACTACTGCCACCTTCATTTTGCAGATGGGAGACTGAGACAAGGGAAAGTTCAATAACTTGTCCAAGGTCACACAGTGACCTGAGGCTAGGTTAAATGAAGCTGTGGTGTGCATTTTTTTTTTTTGGGGGGTACTGGAGGTTGAACCCAGAGGCATTCTACTTCATAGCTACACCCCCAGCTCTTCTTTATTTTTTAAATTTGAAACGGGGTCTCCCTAAGTTGCTTCGAAACTGTGATCCTCTTGTTTCAGCCTACCAAGTACTGGGATTATAGGCATGTGATACCATACTGGGCTTGTGGTGTTTTTTTTTTTTTTTTGTATGCAAATTCTTTTAAAAGTTAGGACTATTTTCTTTCTTTCTTTTTGTGGTTTCTAGAGATTGAATCCAGGGGCATTCTACCTCTGAGCTACACCACTATCCCTATTTTTTTTTTTTTTTTTTTTTTTAAACAGAGTGTCGCTAAAGTTGCTGAGGCTGGTCTGGAACCTGTGGTCCTCCTGTCTCAGCTTCCCAAGTACTGGGATTGCAGGTGTGCATCACCACGCCCAGCAGGACTGTTTTCTTAGGTCAAGATTCCCAGGAGTGGGGTTGAGGCTATAGCTCAGTGATAGAGTCCTTGTTTGTCATGCAAGCAGGTGCTGGGTTCAATCCCTAGTGCAGGTGGGAATCTGGTTTGACTTAGGCTCTTTTTGCAAAATATCCCATGGGGACTGTTCAGTACAGCAATCTGTCCCATGGAATGGAAATTAAAACTCATTGTACTTTTCTCAATACAAGGATAACATGGTAGAATCTAAGTTCCACAAGGTCAAGGTTTTTTGTCTCATTTCTTTTATGGCTATATTTCCAGCTTATAGAGAAGTGGTGGTGTAATCGGGCATGGCGGTGCATGAGAGGCTGAGACAGGAGGATCACAGGTTCAAGACCAGCAACAGCAACTTAGCAAGACTCTCAGCAACCTAATGAGACCGTCTTTCAAAATAAAAAAATACGAAGGGCTGAAGGAATAGCTTGGAGATAGAATGCCCCTGGGTTCAATCCCCAATAACCTCCCCCTCCCCCCAAAAAGAAAAGTGGTGGTACATAGTTGTCACTCACTAAAATTTGTTGAATACACAAATGGACTCTACCTTCAATAACAGTACAGAGTTGTGGGACTGCTAGCAATTACTTTGGAATTATTATTGCTGAGATAGCATGGCTAGGTCAACTCAGCTCACCCTCTTCCCTTCAGAGTCTTTTGTTGTAGATTTTTGGATGGTTTGGCCGCAGGAAAGCGATGGCTGCCTAAGCATGCTGTCTAACCCCACTGCCAAGTTGCTTGAAGTCAGTTATCTCACCTCTCACTGACCTCCACTGCAGCCCTGGGAGGGCTTTGTCCAAACTCTCTCACTGGTGTTCACTTTCCCAAGAAGTCTTGGTGTCCTGTACATTGGTTGTCACACCACATACGTGGCTGTGGCAGCTGATGTGACTCACACACGCGTGTGCGCATGCACACACACACATGCACACACACACACACACACTTTCTCTTTTTTTTGCGGTACTAAGGATTGAGCTCAGGGGCATTCTACCTCCAAGCTACACCCCCAGTATCGTCCCCCACGCTGGACCCTCAACCGTGAGGCTCCAATGGAGACGATAACCAAATGTTGCTGGTTCAAACTTCTCCTTATTATACCTCTCTCTCTCTCTCTCTCTGGGACCGAGGATGTTACCCAAGCAGTAATAGTAACAGTAACAGTAATCGTTCTCTTAACCCTGACAGTAACAGTCTCTCTAGCCATAATCGTCCCTCTCCCCCGACTCTCGTTCTCAGATCCTCACAAACAGTACCTCTCCAATAAACTTCCAACAACCTCTCTCCAGCAACCAACCATTCCCCCATCAACAACCAACTAACCAACCAACCAACTAACCAACCAACTAACTAACCTCCTCCGAGAGGGAGGTGGAGGCTCTTAAAGCCACACAGGGCTTGAGCCACGAGGTGCCTGCATACAGCCCTCACCTGGGTCGGTCACGAGCCGGGCATGCTGGTGCATGCGCTCTGGCGTGGGGCAGCACTAGGATGTTACCACCTGCAGCCGCTCCTGGCACTCTGCCAGGCGCCATCTAGAGGCGGGGTCTCTCCGGACCAGTGGGGCTAAGACCCCAACACCCCAGCCCTATTTTTTTTTATTCTTTATTTTGAAACAAGGTCTCACTGAGTTGTGGAGGGCCTCACTAAGTAGCCGAGGCTGGCCGAGAACCCACATCCTCCTGTCTCAGCCTCCCCACCACACACACTTTCATTGGTGCATCGTAAGCATGCATCATAGTGAGATTCAAAGTGATACGTACACTATCACTTGATGTATTCCCCCTCAGAGTGGATGTCTTTTTAAAGACTTGGATGTGACTTTGATAATGGATTGAAAATGAAAAATATGTTTTCCAAAAAAAAAGTGACTATTGTGAAAAGGTGCTGGGCAGTCTGAAATGCACACATGAGAGTCTCTTCGAATTCAGAGGTCTTTCTGGGTTTGGACGTTGAAACATTTTCCTAATGAGACAAATATAACGATGGCTTTGGTAAGATGCCCTGTGGCTTTCATGGTCAATTCAGTCTCCAGTACCACAAATTCCTTGTCATCATTCGAGGCTAAGGTCAGGCATCCTTTACTCTAAGAAGCCCTGCTTATGTCCCTTCTCTGCAAATCCGGTTGGAATGCCTTTCTTTGGGCTTTCATAGCAACCAGTGTGACTTTCTGAAGGTTCTTCACATATTGGATCATAGTCTTCTGTTCTAAGGAAACTTGGTACCCATCTGTCCAGGACCCACATTTTACAAAATCGAAACATAGCTTTGCATAGGAGCAGAGTGCAGGCTTGGGGTTTAGTCTCCTCCTGGGCCCTTCCAATGTGTTGCTTGTCCCATAAGTGCAGATGTTTCAGGTATTCAGAAAGATCAAACTTCACTAAGGAAATAGCTCATTAGCTGAGAATCACGATGATAATTAACATCTATATTGGAAACAACAGACAAATCTCTCCTCTTACAGATTAAGAAGAAAAGTCAAAGCCAGGTGCAGTGGCACACACCTGTAATTCTAGTACTGGGGAGGGTGAGGTAGGAGGATTGCAGCTTGGGGGCTAGCCTCAGCAATGTAGCGGGACCCTCAGCAACTTAGTGAGAACCTGTTTCAAAATAAAAATAAGGTTAGGAATGTGCCTTGGAGGTAGAATGGTGCTGGGTTCAACCCCTAGTACCAATCTCACACACACACACACACACACACACACACACACACACACACACACCCCAACAATAAAAAACCCCCAACAACAACAAAAAACACAACAAAAACCCCAAAAAACAAAACATCCCCTCCAAGAGGAAAACTCCAGGTTAGATAAGCAACATTCTTGTGGTCATTTAGTTGTGTTCTAAGAACATTTGAGAGGCATATTATAGATCCGTTAAGATTCAGTGGAAGATATTTTAGAAGGGAAGTGATTGGTTGGCAAACTTTCTGTAAAAATCCAGATAATAACTATTTTAGGTTGTGTAGCCATATGGTTTCTGTTGCAATAAGCTTACACCCACTGTTGCAGCAGGCTAGCAGCTGCACATATTACATAAGCAAATGAATATGTTTGTATTCCAATAAAACTTTATTTACAAAACAAGTTGTGGGCCATAGTTAACCAAATCCTCCTTAACAAAACCATGAATAGCAGAGCTTTCTATTCAGCATCCTGCTAATTCTATAATAAAATTTGGTTAAATTCTACAACAAAGCAGTGGGCATTTCAGAAAATTTCTGTTATGTTTAATGGGGGAATTGGTAGTAAATATAATTTTCTGAGAACTCTTGAGTTCCAAGCCCTTGAATGCTTGAGGGAAATAGTAGAGGTCTTGGAGCTTTCCTTCTTAAAGGGATGACATCATGAGCATATCTGAAAAAGATGTTGTTGTATTTGCCAAAAGTCTAAACAAGCTGTGGAGCTTTTGACTGGCTTTTATACCACTGCATGAAGGACCAGCTGCTTGCTCTTTTTTTTTTTTTTTTTTTTTTTTTTGGGGT
>PVLC010045923.1:0-11605 GCA_004027655.1 Graphiurus murinus | reverse complement strand
ACACAGTAACATTCTTAGAGTCTGTATATGCCCGGAGCAATTCCCTGATCTCCTCCAAGCCTTTCTTCCCTTCCTACAGAGTCTCTCTGCAGTAAGCGGGATCCAAACTGAGAGATTTAGTCCCTAAAAATAGGAAGGAAGGCAAGCCCTCTCAGCCGCTGTGCTCATCAATAATCCAGGGGCCTCTGTCGGTCTGATCTCTGCAGTGGCTTCATCAATATTTCAGCTCCTCCAGAGCCCTGTTCCTTGGCAACCACATCATCATGCTTTCCAGGAGTGCTCCTGGACCACGTGTTCTCTGTGTCCCTGTCCTGTAGGTGCTGTCCCTACTTGCTCTCATGGTCAGACGGGGACATTTAAGCCAACCCAGTGGGCAACTTTGGTCCTCACCCCCCCACGGGTGATTCTGCATACTGGAGTCATGTATATACCAAGCAAGGGAGAGGGACAGCTTGGCACATCACAGCTTTCGCAAGTCCACCCTGGGTGGGGCAGAGGGATAGGGAGAGGAGGTTTGGAAGAAGGTAAAGGTATATCTCCCTGGCCTGCCCCTAGTTCCAGCATAGGTCATGGCTTGCCCTTGCCCCTGCTTCTCCATAGGCTTGAGAAAGAAGACTGTTCCCCTTCCCACCCAGGTTCAGGTGCTGTTTTCTTTTGTGGTCCAGGTGCAGTGGAGGCTTGCCTCTTGCATCAGCTGAGACGCCGTGCTGCTGGCTTCCTGCGCAGTGACAAGATGGCAGCCCTGTTCACCAAGGTGGGGAAAACGTGCCCTGTGGCTGGAGAGATTTGCCACAAGGTGCAGGAGCTGCAGCAACAAGTAGAGGGCAGGTGAGCCCTGGGCCAGCTCCTTCTGGCCCTCCCTTCTGCTTTTTCAGGTTTGCTTCTTGACCTGTGTTGCATGACCTCTTGGGTGAGGAACCAGATGACAGTAGGAGTTGTGGGCTTAAAGCTCTACCTCCCTCCTTCAACTTCCTACCCTAGTTCAAGGACTCTCTGGTCTCACATTTGTGGCACCAGTCCCTACTACTAGTGCCACTAACTTGGGGTTTACCCCTGAACCCTTGCAGTCTTGAAGCCCTCCCTCTCTTTGCAGGAAACCCTCAGGAGGCAGTCATGAGGCCCTGCGGAGACAGGGCTCTGCCAGTGGGAAGGCCCCAGCCCTCAGTCCACAAGCCCTGAAGCACATCTGGGTACGCACAGCACTCATCGAAAAAGTTCTGGACAGGGTTGTGCAGTATATGGCGGAAAACTGCAGGTGATTGCCCACTCCCCCAGTCGGCCCCTTCCTGAGCCCACCTCCTGCACCGGCCCTCAGCCCCCTGCCTCTCCATGTTTGACTGTGAGCATCTGTAGACATGCCTCTTGCTCCTTTTTAGCATTCCAAAAGCACAGACCATACCAGGAACCCCACAAAGATTCATTCAGCTGGGTATGGTGGCACACACCTGTAATCCTAGCACTTGGGAGGCTGACACAAGAAGATCGCAGGCTTGTAGCCAGCCTCAGCAACTTAGTAAGGCCCTCCACAACATAGTGAGACCCTGTTCCAAAATAAAATATAAAATGGGGCTGGGGGTGTATCTCAGAGGTAAAATGCCCGAGTTCAATCCCCTGTACAACCAAAGGAAAAAATATCCTATGGACTTATTTCTTCTTGGTGACTGATATGAATCTGGTCTTTGCTTGACCACCCTGGACCAAGTTCTGGAGCCCTGGCAGTCACCTTGTCTGTCTTTCCTCCTGGCAGCAAATATTATGAGAAGGAAGCACTGCTGGCAGACCCTGTGTTTGGCCCTATCCTGGCCTCCCTTCTAGGTGAGCCTGAGAGCTTAGAGGCCTGTGTGGGGTCAGTGGGGGTGAGGGGTAGGTAGTAAGGGAGCCCCATTTAACCTAACCTTCCCTCTCTCCACAGTGGGACCCTGTGCCTTAGAGTATACAAAACTCAAGACAGCTGATCACTACTGGACTGACCCCTCAGCTGATGAGCTGGTCCAGAGGCACCGTATCCGGGGTCCCCCCAGTCGCCAGGATTCTCCTGCAAAGCGCCCAGCCCTGGGGGTGGGTGCCCCTCTCCCCATCCCTTGGGCTCATTCATGAAGGCTATGCCCGTGGGCCTGTATGGAGGCAAAACTGGCCCCCAAGGTGGTGGCCACCCCAGGAGAGCCTTCTTCCCACACTAAAACCTGCATACATGCCAGTCTGTGGCTGGAAAGCCAGACGGTGGCTGCAGCACGAGGTGGCCTGGGGTCAGCTAAAGACATGGTTAGCATGGAAGCCTGAGGGCTCTCAAGTCTTGGGGCTGATTTCCCAAGGCTGAGGCATGGCTTTCCTGGCAGATCCGGAAGCGGCACTCTAGCGGTAGTGCATCAGAGGACAGGCTAGCTGCCTGTGCCCGGGAGTATGTGGAGTCCTTGCACCAGAACTCAAGAACACGGCTGCTCTATGGCAAAAACAACGTGCTGGTACAGCCGGTAGGAAAGCCTAATGCCACCACTCCTCCCCTCTGTCTCCTTCCTCTATAGCTTCCAGAACAGGAAGCTTCTGACCATGGCTGTTTGTTTCCTAAGGAGTTTGACCAGAGAGAAAGAGGAAAACAGCCCCACCCCAATCTCACTGTTTCATATGACTCATGCCCAGCCTGGAGTTGGCCAGAGACAACATCTGCCCTGGCTGACTGAGAACCAGGCCATTCAGGGATAGAAATGGCAGCCAGGAGGCAGGGCGAGTGCCCAGCTTAGGTGTGGCTGGCCCAGGACACACCTGGCATCCAGGAGCATGACAGGACAGAGTCAGTAGTGCCAGGCCAAACAGGAAGAAGAGATGCCCATATCAGCCATGTGGCTTCTGCCCAGTCTCCAGTCCAGGACCTCATGACTGGCCCATCCTGGCCTGCCTTACTCCCACCTGGAGCTTGTTTCCATGGGCCATCCTGGAGAGCCTCCTAGCCCCTCACTGTCTGTGTCTCCTCCTTATAGAAGGAGGACATGGAGGCTGTCCCTGGCTACCTCTCCCTGCACCAGTCTGCTGAGAGCCTAACTCTGAAGTGGACCCCCAATCAGCTCATGAATGGGACTCTGGGGGACTCCGAGCTGGAAAAGAGGTGGGGTTTTGGCACTCGCTCCTGGGAGCCAGGGAAGGGAGTGGGGGTTTGATGCCAAGCAGAGGATGGAAAGACTCGACTTGCTCCAGGAGGCAGGCCTCACTCCTTATCCCAATGCCAAGAATGGCAGGGAGAGGCTGCCTGGAGTGATCCCCAAGCTCTCGAAGGCTGAGCCAAGCCTGGCTATGAAAGTTTTGCCTGAGCCAAGCTCTAGGCAGCTGAGACTGATGGGCTGTATGCCAGGAGGACAGCATGGGACTCACAGGGACATGACTGGCTGAGGTCACTGCTCGACTGTGGTCTTCAGGGTAGCTTCAAGGGGTAGTAGGGCCAGGTGACAAGGAAGGCAGGATGACAGGTCTTGTGACACAGTGATACCAATCTGATTCCTTTCCAGTGTTTACTGGGACTATGCCCTGGTGGTGCCCTTCAGTCAAATTGTCTGCATCCACTGCCATCAGCAAAGTAAGTCTGCTTGTCTGGGCACAGGGGTGGGAGGCCAGAGACACCTTCTCCCAGTACACTGTGCAAGGGGCCCATCGAACTCCTTGTCTCCCTCTCATTACCCCTACTTTTTTTTTTTTTTTTTTTTTTTTTGCGGTACTGGGGATTGAACTCAGGGGCATTCTACCTCCGAGCTCCACCCCCAGCCCTATTTTTTATTCTTTATTTTGAAACAGGGTCTCACTAAGTTGCGGAGGGCCTCACTAAGCAGCTGAAACTGGCTGCGAACCCGGATCCTCCGGTCTCAGCCTCCCAAATGCGCCACCATGCCCGGCTACCCCTACTTTTTACCTTTTTTTTTTTTTTTTTCTTTTTTCGATACTGGGGATCAAACTCAGGGCCTTGTACATGCTAAGGATGTACTCTTACCTCTGAACTATACCCCTGGCCTTCACTGTCCCTATTAGGCTCCCATGCCACACACAAGCCTGATTGCACTCCTCCTACCCAGCCTGGGGAGCCTGACCATCGGGGCTGTGGTGATGGACAGGAGAGTCTCAAGGAGGGTCCCAGCCTCACTTGCCCTTGTTCACCCCCTAGAGAGCGGTGGCACGCTCGTGCTGGTGAGCCAGGATGGCATCCAGAGGCCACCACTGCACTTCCCACAGGGAGGACACCTGCTGTCCTTCCTGTCCTGTCTGGAAAATGGACTGCTGCCTCGAGGACAGCTTGAGCCCCCGCTGTGGACCCAGCAGGGGAAGGTACCTCAGGGGATGGCAGGCTCTGGGTGCATGGTTATGTGGGTGATTCTCCAGCCACCTCCCTTCCTTGCCCCACACAGAGTTCTTAGGAACAGCCTTGGGTGGGACCCTGGGTAAGACTCTTCCCTAGATAGGCTGACCACCCCCTCCCTCTGCAGGGCAAAGTATTCCCCAAGCTTCGGAAGCGCAGCAGCATGCGGTCCATGGACCCAGAGGAGTTGGGCATCGGGCAGGCCACAGACTATGTGTTCCGGATCATCTACCCTGGGCACAGGCATGAGCACAGTGAGTATCCCAGACCTCCTCATGGAGGAGAGAAAGGTGCTTAGGGAGGTGGGAATGCTGGGCTGGGTCCCCAGCCAGGCCAGGTTAAGAGGTTTGTTGCTTAATCTCTCTTCTGGCCGGGCGTGGTGGCGCACACTTGTAATCCCAGCATTCGGGAGGCTGAGACCGGAGGATCCGGGTTCGAGGCCAGCCTCAGCTACCTAGTGAGGCACTCCGCAACTTAGTGACACTCGGTTTCAAAATAAAGAATAAAAAATAGGGCTGGGGGTATAGCTCAGAGGTAGAACGCCCCTGAGTTCAATCCCCAGTACCACACAAAAAATAATAATAATAATAATCTCTCTTCTGGACCCTTTACCCACAGATCATCCCTTGAAAGCTTACCTCTCTTCTACCTAGCAGTCCTTCCCCACCTCTTCCCCCAAGACTCTTTGCTCTGCAGATCCAAGTGTCACTGTACAAGATTCTCTCTCTTTTTTTTTTTTTGGTACTGAGGGTTGAACTCAGGGGCATTCTACCTCGGAACTACACTCCCAACCCTATTTTTTGTTATTTATTTTGAAACAGGGTCTCACTAAGTTGTGGAGTGCCTCACTAGGTAGCTGAGGCTGGCCGCAAACCCGGATCCTCCAGTCTCAGCCTCCCAAATGCTGGGATTACAAGCATGCGCCACCACGCCTGGCTTCTGTACAAGATTCTCTTAGTCATCCTTTCATGCTCTGCCCTTGGAGGGGTGGGTGTGTAGGGACTAGAAATAGAAAGTAGAAAACTAGCCGGGTGTGGTGGCGCAGGCTTGTAATCCCAGCATTCGGGAGGCTGAGACCAGAGGATCCGGGTTCGAGGCCAGCCTCAGCTACCTAGTGAGGCACTCCGCAACTTAGTGAGACTCGGTTTCAAAATAAAGAATAAAAAATAGGGCTGGGGGTATAGCTCAGAGGTAGAACGCCCCTGAGTTCAATCCCCAGTACCGTAAAAAAAAAAAAAGTAGAAAACTCTCCATCTTTCTTCCACCTGATGCCCACCTTGCACAAGGCAGCCTGGACATGGGCTAGTTTGTGCTTCTTTTTGGATGGTGCAAATTGTTCATTGACTCCCTTAGAACCAGAGGCCCTCTCACCATCTCCTGATGAGAGGAGGTTTGAGATCTCTGACAAGGGCTAGACTTGGAGCGTGGATGTAGCAGGCTGCCATCTGGAAGGTGGCTGGCCCCTCCCAGGTCCTGCCCCGCCCTGGACACACCCTTCTGAGCCCGAGGGCTCTGTGCACAAGTATCTACCAACTTCAGTTTTCTCTTTCTGGTCAGAGTGCTGCTACCACCCATAGGTTTCTCTGGTCCAGCCTCACAGTTCATTAGGATAAAGTCAGGGAATTTGCCAGCCCAGAGTACTTAACTGCCAACCAGACCTCCTACACCCTAAATTTCCTAATTGGTGCCAATAAAGTTGTTAACAAGTTGACCCAGACTGCAGACATTTGGTCCCAAAAGGCTTGAGGGGGGCACAAGGCGTGAGGGATCCCCCTGCCCTCCCAGATGAGCCTGACAAGGAGACATCTTTAGCTAGAATGGGTTTGCAAACCCAGCGTTTAATTTCAGGCTGTTTCTCCGTTTGGATTCTTCATTCTCTCCTTCCCCTCTTTAGTTGATGGGATTTCCCAATTCTGGTAATTTCACTTTAAGGGCCACTTACTTTCCCAGAGAGCAAGCCAGGGCTCCAGGAGCTGAAACAACCATGTGACTCAGGTTCTTAAGGGCGGCTCTAGGAAAACCCTTGGAGGAGGAGAAGGTTGAATGTACAGTCTGAAAAGAGGGATTTGGGGGTAATCTTCAGACTCGGTCCAGCCTGACCATGATGGAAGCTGAAGAATGATCAGGACCTCTACCACCAGTCAGGCCCCACCTTGGGCAGGGCTGGCAAGCTCCCCAGGGGCCAGCCTGTCCCAAATAGTCCCTGTCTTTCATACACTCACACCCCAATTCTCTTCTGTTCCTCCTAGAGAGGACCTCTCCAAAGAATGGAGCTCTGTATCTGCCTCCCACTCCTTCCTTCTTCTGTACTCTCCCAAGTAATCAACAGAAGGGCTCTCAGATCCCCTTCCCCTCTTCTGTGCCCTGCAGATTCAAGGTGATCCCAATCTCCATGCCATTCATCTCAAGGAGGGAATTGGTCCCTCCTGCCCAGGGACTAGGGTCCTCATGCCTCTGCCTCTCTCGCTATTCTCTTTGAGCAGTAACTATTAACTACCACCACCTAGCGGCCAGCCGAGCGGCCTCGGTGGACGATGATGAGGAAGAGGAAGATAAACTACACGCGATGCTCTCAATGATCTGCTCGCGGAACCTCACAGCTCCCAATCCGATGAAAGGTTTTTATCCCTCCCCTTCCCTGACCCACCTCATCCTTCACCCCACCTCCTGGGCCCACCTGCCACCCACCACAGGGGCTCAAACGGCAGTGTTGGCATTAGGGGACTTACATCCAGAGCGGTTCCCTTTCATCAGGAGGCAGATCAGGGAAAGGTCAAGGAGGCCAGACAGGTGCTTTCAAGAAGAGGGGACAGTATAGAGTGAGTGGCTCTGGATTCAAGAAGAGGACTTCATGCTGAGAGAGAAGAAGAGCCACTGAAGGGAAGGGCTGAGTGTCTGATTGCCTCTTGGGGTCCCTGAGTGGTTCTCTAAGCCCCTCACTACTTCTGGCAATCATACTGGCAAACATCAGACTTTTCGCTTTATTTCTCTCCTGCCAGTCTCAGTGCTGTGCTTCTGACTCTGTTCTGAAACAGGCCAGAGGCACCAGGCCCTTCTTGGGACATGGGGTAGAGGTTGGACAGGTGAGGTGAAGGGTTGGGACCACCATGAGAAGAGATCCCAAGGCTTAGTTTTCCCAACAGGCCTGAGTGCTCTAGCAGGTCTGGCCTAGTATTTTAGCATGAAATCTAGAAATATCTGCAACAGAGTGCCCAGGAAGGGACATAGACTCAGAGCATGGCAACCTGAATTCATAACTGGTTCCAGTGAGCCAGATATGCCCCTGCTTCACTCTATGGTTTTCAGTAAGTATCTCGCCATCCCAAAGCTCAGTTTCCCCATCCTTGCCAGGTGCTATGCCAGGAATATCAGACAGGGTGTTTTTGTTTTTGTTTTTTGTGGCACTGGAGATTGAACCCAGGGGCATTCTACCTCTGAGCTACACCCTCAGCCCTATTTTTTTATTCTTTATTTTGAAACAGGCTCTCACTTAAGTTGCAGAGAACTTCACTAAGTAGCTGAGGCTGGCCACAAACCCGGATTCTCCGGTCTCAGCCTCCCAAGTACTGGGATTACAAGTGTGCGCCACCACACCTGGCTTAGATAGGGTTTTTTTGTGCCTTCTTAGGCCTTGAGAGTCTACAATTGTAGAGATCCCCTTCATTGGAAGCGGCATAACCCAGTGCCCACAGCCCTGGAGTATTTCCCTGCTCACCACCATCTTTCTTAGCACAGAACTGGGTTGGTAGATAGAGAGCCCCACTCCTCGGAGAGCCATCAGCATGGGGCCCTATAAGGGCTGGGCATGGGCGCTGAAGGTTAGGAAGGGGCCAAACCAACTCTCTTGGAGATTAGGGAACTTCTTTATCCCCACCCATTTCTATGCCACAGAATAGTTTCTCCCCTTTCCTTGACCCTAAACAGGGAGTCTAAGATGTGTAACACTCCCTTTATGCTTCCTTAAAGTTCTGCCAAGGAGCATAGTTCCTTAGCTCAGCCATTAAACAAGTAATAATAAGCCTCTCATTCCTGGGGAGCCAAGCCTGTGCCTTAAACATACCTAGCACCCCTTTACCCCCAGTCAACCCTGCCACCTGCCACATGCCTGCCCTCCCTCTCAGCCCTTCCAGCACAAGTCTGTAGGACAGGACCAGATGGGAACATCCTACTTTATTGCCCCCATACACACCTGCCATCTGGTTCCTTGCAAACTTGGACCGGGGCTGATTCTTACGTGTTAACTGACTTTGAGTAGTGTGAGAAGGTTGAGCTTTGAAGGGGACCAAGAAGCTTCGCTTCTTGTCCCAGACTGGTAGTCAGGTGGCTGGAGGGTCCCAGCAGAGCCCATGTCTAGGCACACTTGGCCATAGAAAGCCCATTTCTGACTAGTCTTAGAGCTGAGTCCTCTAGAATCAGTCTTCCAGGCCCACAGAACCCAGAGAACTCAGGATTTGTCCAGGCATCCACTCACAGAACTTGGAAGCTAGACCAATCCCGTGTGCAGCTCCTGGCCCCCAGTACTTGGGAAAGGGGAGGAAGCATCAGAGCAGAATCTGTAAATGGTTGGGGAGAGGGGTGGGGGAGTCCCACTTCCACCCCAGTCCATGATGACAACACTGGAGTCCGTTCTGCCAGCCGTTGCTTTTCAGGCCTGCAACATGCTTGACTTGTGCATGTGACTTGAGTGGCGGGGTGTCCAGATCTCCTCCTCCCTTCCTCTCCCTCCTTTTCCTGCTGCCTTCCCCACAGAGCAGAAATGCTATTCACTCTAATTCTGCTCCAGGCCAGGCACCTTTCACTCGGAGTCTTGGGGCTGTGGGGTTCACCCACCCTGATCGTTTGCTTTACACTTTCCTCATGCTCAGAGGAGAGAGTCAGAGTCAAAGCTGACCCAGCAGACCCCCCTGTCCAGCCTGCTACCCCTCACCCAGTTACTCCAGAGCTCCAGCTGTCTGCACTGGGTTAATTCAGAGACAATGCTCAGTGCTGGCTGGTTCAGCTCCTCCCTGGAGAATTAAGGTGAAGAGCATTGACCGAGGAGACTTGCCTTGGATGGGCCTTGCTTTCTGGACATGAGCTTGTTTCCCTTTGTGGCCACCCTCCACCCTCTGCTCCTGTCACCCTCCCTGCCTGCCCGCCTGCTGCCTGCTGCCTGTCTGGCTGGGCCAACTCCCATCTAGCTCCTCCCAAGACTGGCCTCTCCCCTGGGCTCCTGCCCGCCTTCCATCTGCACTTGTCCCCTCCCTCTCCTTCCCAGAGTCTCAGGCATGGCTTGCAATCCCTCCCTCCCAGAGCCGTAGTCTGTCCCTCTCACCAAGCATATTCCCTTAATTTGCCTCCTGTTGGAGCTGAAGGGCCAGATATCTATATAAATTTCAGCCATGGGTCTAGGGGGCAAGGCAGGGCAGCCCCTGAGGGACCTAGAGAGAGATCAACTCAGCCCTCCCCACCAAGACACACCCAGAGCTAGAGTCTGGCTTCCAGAAAAAAACAGATCTAGGCCTGCTCTGGACCATGGTGGGCCAAGGCCCAGGCTGAGCCAGGCCCACACTAGATTCATCTAGAAAATCACCACTGAAGGAAGCAGTGTCCACAGCACACACCACTCTCTCCTTTTTCTTCTTTGCTCTTCTCTGCTCTCTGTCTCCCTGGTGGTGTCACCTCCTAGTCTCTTCACTTTCTGCTCTCACTGTGCTTCATCTCCACAGCTCTCTGGACATGCCAGTATCCCCTGAGTGCCCTTCCCTACGCAGACCCTGGAAACTCTAGTCTTGAGGTCTGATTCAGGTCAGAGGGGCTGTCTGAGAAGGTTCCCTCTGCAGTGGGGTAGATGTGTCCAAGAAGCTATCTTTTGAGGCTGCACCTGGGCATGTTTCTCTGTGGCTGCTGTGTTGTATGCCACAGTCCCTGACAGCCCTGCTGGGAATTTTGCCCTCCCTTCCAGCTCACCTGTTGAGGATCCTCCAGGCTGGGTGCATCAGACTAGACCACAGGGTGTCTGGCCTGGGCAGGGAGCATTGTTCCACATAGCCACTGACCACCAGCTCTAGAATCCTTCAAAGGAGTGAGGCCTGGGACAGGCTTTAATCTGTAGAGACTCCCCTGGGAGGGAAGGGTCACAGGTTGAGAGGTTTCGAGCACCTTCCTGCACATCTCAGTGTTTGCCCAAGAGAACCAAGCTGATTCCAAGTTACAGGTCAGGCTAACTGGCAGCATTTCAAAGCGCTCAGGTCTCTGTGCTCCTCCTCTTTTCTTCCCTTCCCTCTAGAAAAGAAGCATTTGATGGTAGTGAAATGCTGGTAGGTAGGCAATCACCCCTGACTCAGAAATACAGCCCTCTCCAGGCCTGGTGGGAACTGGGAAGTATCCTCTCACCATTTCTTTCTCTGGGATCTGGACCAGGCAGGCAAGACCCCTGTCGTTTTCCACCAGTGGGTGGACAGCTCTGGGCACAGAGATGTCATACCAGGGCATTTAGGGGAGAGAGAGACCTGCCAGGTGCTGACCATGGCCCCTCCTGTCCACAGATGCTGGTGACATGATCGAGATGCAGGGTTTTGGGCCCAGCCTGACAGCCTGGCACCTGGAGCCCCTATGCAGCCAGGGTTCCTCTTGCCTCTCCTGTTCCTCTAGCAGTTCCCCATATGCAACCCCTAGCCACTGCAGCTGCGTCCCCGATCGGTGAGTGGGCAGAGCCCAAACCACCTTCCCATTAGTGTGCCTGTCTATGTGTGTGTTCCTCTTAGAGACTGTGTCACTTTCATGACAGTGTGGCCTTAAGTTGGAAAGACATGGGTTCAGATTTCACTTTTGAGCCAGGTGTAGTGGTGTATGCTTATAATCCCAGTGCTTGGGAGACTGAGACAGGAGGATTACAGGTTTGTGGCCAGCCTCAGCAACTTAGTGAGTCCCTTACAACTTAGTGAGATCCTGCTTCAAAATAAAAGAATAAAATAGGGTTGGAGATGCTTCCTAAGGCACTTGCGAGGACTAAATGAATGCCAGGCTCATACCTGCACACAGTAGGTGCTCAACACTTGTGAGCTCCTTTTCCCAGGTGGACATAGACTTTGCCTTCAGACTGTACAACCATGTGTCTGGGCACCTGCCGTGTGTGAGAGCAACATGAGTGGCCTCTGCGTAGGGCCATTGGCTGGGTGCTCTCCTACACTTGTTTCTTCATTTTTAATCTGTTACTCCTGATGACTCTATAGTGGTTTTCTTCATTTTTACATGAAGAAACACAGTACCAAAAAAATTAAGTTAAAA
>PVLC010045922.1:0-11614 GCA_004027655.1 Graphiurus murinus | reverse complement strand
AGCCCCATTTTTTTTTTTTTTGCGGTACTGGGGATTGAACTCAGGGGCATTCTACCTCCGAGCTACACCCCCAGCCCTATTTTTTATTCTTTATTTTGAAACCGGGTCTCACTAAGTTGAGGAATGCCTCACTAGGTAGCTGAAGCTGGCCGCGAACCCGGATCCTCTGGTCTCAGCCTCCCGAATGCTGGGATTACAAGCCTGCGCCACCACACCCGGCTCCTAGCCCCATTTTTTATTCTTCATTTTGAGACATGGTCTCACTAAGTTGTGGAGGGCCTCACTAAATTCTTGAAGCTGAATGCAAACCTGAGATTATCTTGTGTCAGCCTCCTAAATACTGGGATTACAAGCCTGTGCCACCACGCCTGGCCTACTTTTTTAATGTTAATTTTCTATGGATAGTATATCTGAAATATTTTTCATATTCTTAATGTTTCTCTACTTGCATTTAATGACTAGTTTGTATTCTATCCCAGGTATATTCTGTAATCTACTGTTCAGCTCTGCTAGCCTCAACACAGAACCAGGCCTAAGCGATTTCTTCTGTGTTGTGTTATCTCCCACATATTGACCACCTTCACCTGATACTGATGCCAGAAAAGAAGTTCTAACTTGCATGATGTGGCCTCTTTCAGCCTAAGAGGGTGAGCGAGAAGGCTGGTGGGTCTACTCCTAGAAAGACTGAACAGCCCAATATGAGGTCTAGATCAGCCCCCAAAGTGGGAGCTTGTCCAGGAAATGGCCTGCTGCATAGTATCTGGATCTGGCTTTAGTGCACAAGTGACTTCCTCTGCAAGTGCCATTATGTAGTTGGGTCTCTTGAGGTTTAGGCAAGAGCTCAGATCCTTCTGCTATTCCCTAAATTGTGTGTGCAGCTGGAGGGGACTGATTCTGGGAGGAGAAATGGAAGAGCAGACGATTTTATTAAATTAGGTCATATTTGGAACACTAACACCTTTTTCCTTCTCTCAGCTCTGCATTCTTTGGATTCTGAATTTTTCCTGAGGAGGACTGATCAGGTCTCATCTTTCTAAAACATGACCTGTGTAAGTTGACTATTTCTGGTTCCTTGCAATAGTATGATTTTAGGTAATGAGGATTTTTTTCATTAACCTAAAGCTTCCCACTTGAGAAGGCCTCGTTCAGGTATCTGCTCTACAGTTTTTCCTAATGCAGTGAATAGTGATAGCAGATAACTCAGTTTCCTCCCTAGGATGTTTTGCTATCCAGTGTTTATTTATTGTCCAATTTACTCAATACACTTAAGTGCTTATTTTTCAGCCAAAAGCTATGATACAATAGTGAGGAGTGAAGTCCCATCAGGAAAATATTTGAGCTTCCCTTATAGATCCCTAGTTTGGTGAGTTAGAAACGTTGGTCCTATTTGAGTAATATAGATAGACTTTGAAATTTGGCCCAGATCTGAGTTTTCTGTCTTTTTTTTTTTTTCTTTCTTTCTTTCTTTTTTACTGAGAATTGAACCAAGAGCCAGATGTGGTGGCACAATACTTGGGAGGCTGAGACCGGAGGATCCAGGTTCTCGGCCAGCCTCAGCTACTTAGTGAGGCCCTCTGCAACTTAGGGAGACTCTGTTTCCAAATAAAGAATAAAAAATAGGGCTGGGGGTGTAGCTCGGAGGTAGAATGCCCCTGGGTTGTTCAATCCCCAGTACCGGAAGAGAAAAAAAAAAATTGAACCAAGGGTCATTCTACCTCCAAGCTATACCCTTAGCTATTAATTTTTTTTAATCTTGAAACAGGATCTGGTTAAGTTGCTGAGGGTCTGGCTAAGTTACTAAAGCTGGCTTCAAACCTGTCATGTGCCACCAGGCCCTGCTCAGAGCTTAGTTTTCAAGGCAAGTAAGATGAGATTTGGTTGTCAATTGATCCCAGTCTTAGTATATGATGAGTTTATTTTTTTAATGGTGCTGGAGATTGAGCCAAGAGGTATTCTATCTCCGAAGTACAATCCCAATGCCCCCCACCCCTTTTTGGAAAAAAGGGTCTGGGTAGGTTGCTGAAAGCCACACTACATTGCTGAGTCTGTCCTTGAACCTATGATCTTCTCTCAGCCTCCTAAGTAACTGGGATTAAAGACATGCACCATCATGCCTGACCTTTGAGAATTTTAGAATGGTTGAGTATATATATCATAGATTTTTTTCAAGGAATTACTGAAAGACGATATATTTATTTTGTGGCTGAATATGTTCTGTTGAATTTGGGTAATATCTATTTGATTATGGGTCATTCTACATCAGTATATACTCAGAAACAGGTAAAATGCTGAGTGGGTGGTGGACAATGGCAGAGAGTGAGAATATTACACTGAAGAGTAACACTTCTGTTCCTGATTTCCTTTTTTTTTTTTTTTTTTTGGTGGCACTGGGAATTGAACCCAGAGAGAGGCAGTCTACCTTTGAACTACACCCCTAGCCTGATTTTATTTCTTTTCTTTTCTCTCTCTCTCTCTCTCTTTTTTTTGCATTACTGAGGATTGAACCCAGGGAGCATTCTACCTCCGAGCTACACCCCCAGCCCTATTTTTTATTCTTTATTTTGAAACAGGGTCTCACTAAGTGTGGAGGGCCTCACTAAGTAGCTGAGGCTGGCCAAGAACACGGATCCTCCAGTCTCAGCCTCCCAAGTACTGGGATTACAAGCATGCGCCACCACATCCAGCTAGGAGTCTCACCGCTTGCTGAGGCTATTCTCGAACCTGCGATCCTCTTGTCTCAACTTCCCAAGTACTGGAATTACAGGCTTGCACCACCATGCCCGGCTCTGTTCCTAATTTCTAAGTGGGCCTTTGCAATTTTTTCCATTTAAGTATATAAATGTAAAGGATGCATTAAGTCTAAGATATCCAAATACAATGGATTGTTACACAGCCAATCAAAATTTGTCAAAATAAAGTGCCATGATGTGCTCTGAAATAATGATAAACTTGGAAATATATAAATATTGGTGTACTTGGAAATAGCCAATTATTTTTGCAAAATCTTTTTTTTTAGGGGGGGGTACAGTAGATTTAGCTCAGAGGCATTCTACCTCCAAGCTACACCCCCAGCCCTTTGTATTTTTTTATTTTGAAACAGGGTCTTGCTAGGTTGCTGATCCAGCCTGCGATCTTCCTGTCTCAGCTTCTGGGATTACAGGCATACGCCACCATTCCCGAGTGCAAACTCTTTTTTAATATGGGAATTTTTGTATTAAATTTTTAAGGATATCTCTTTTGTTTGTTTTTTATTCTTTGCAGGGAAAAACATCTTAGAAATTTTAGAAGGATATCTCTTTGTTTTTTACTGTTTTATTTATTTATTTATTTATTGTAGTACTGGGGATTGAACCTGAGGCATTCTGCTTCTGAGCTATACCCCAGCCCTATTTTTTATTCTTTATTTTTGAAACAGGGTCTTACTAAGTTGTAGAGGGCCTCACTAAGTAGCTGAGACTGGCTGCGAACCTGTAATTCTCCTGCCTCAGCCTCCCAAGTACTGGGATTACAAGTGTGTGCCACCATTCCCACTTTTGTTTTTTATAGTTTAAGAAGAAAATATCTTAGAAATTTACATTTATTGAGAATTTATATGTCATGCCACTAGAAAACTGGTTGTATTTATTTATTTATTATTGGTACTGAGAATTAAACTCAGGAGCATTCTACCTCCGATCTACACCCACAGCCCTATTTTATTTAGAATAGGGTCTCAATATGTTGTGGAGAACCCAGCTAAGTTGCTAAAACTGGCCTCAAACCTGCAAACTTCCTATCTTAGCCTCCCAAATATGGGGATTACAGATATGTGCATCACACCCAGCTTCTAATACCTTATTGAATGCAGAAACTTGAATTTTATCTTATTCATTCCTCAGCAAACCTAAATTATTGTGGTAACCCCTAACACAGAAAGATTTGTCTGCAGCAATAGGATTTTTCATATATGTAGACATTCTGCTTTAGTCTGCTATCTACTGATCAATAGCCACTTGTACAATATTACACCTTTCCTCTAAAGCACTATTCTCTTCTCTTGTCTTTCCTTCTTGAAAATGGTTTTTTAAATTTTATAATACATGTGTTTCCAGTTCCAGGAATTAGTGACTTTCAGGGATGTGGCGATAGACTTCTCTCAGCAGGAGTGGGAATACCTGGACCCTATTCAGAGGGACTTGTACAGGGATGTGATGTTGGAGAACTATAGGAACCTGATCTCACTGGGTAAGGTTATCTGCTTCAAGTAATTTGAAGTATGATCTGTGATATGTTACCTTTCAATGCAGTGATTTTCAAGGCTGTGTTTCAAGACCTGAGCTGAATTTCTTCCTTCATGTTCCTAGAGGAAGATTTGAGCTCTGCCGGGTGACAGTGGCTCTGCCACTAAGCACCATCCTCTTCCCTATCTTTTAGGGATATATTCATCTCCCTTTGACCCTTATAATTTCCTCCCTTCTTTAATATTTAAGGGGCCAGATTAAAATTCTGTGTATCTATCTAATAAGTAACCATTGTGAAATAAGCCTGGTTTCCCACTGTGTATATTCTGAAATTTCCTATAGATGTGCTATATCATTCTCTGGTCTACCTGGAAGAAGAGTTAGATACAGATTCTTCATGTTTTTGAATATGAGAGGGGCCTCTGTGACTATACAGCAGTGGGTAGGATGAATAGTATTCATTTAAAACTGAAGAGCCAGGCATGGTGGTGCATGCTTGTAATCCCAGTACTTGGGAGGCTGAAACAGGAGGATCACAAGTTCGAGGCCAGCCTCAGCTACTTAGTGAGGCCCTCTGCAACTTAGTGAGACCCTGTTTCAAAATAAAGAATAAAAACTAGGACTGGGGGTGTAGCTCGGAGTTAGAATACCCTGGGTTCAATCCCCAGTACTGCAAAAAAAACAAAAACAAAAAAAACCCAACAACAACAACAAAAAAACTGAAGAGTCCACATTTCCTTTCAATTTAACCAATTTATATGACTTATGGTTTAAAGTTTCAATTTATGAACTTTGCATTTAATTATTGAAGATTTTATAAATCTGTCAGGATATTTCTTTTTTATTTTATTTTATTTTTTTTGCTACTGGGGATTGAACCCAGGGGCATTCTACCTCCAAAGTATACCCCCAGCCCTATTTTTTATTTATTTATTTATTTTGCAGAACTGGGGATTAAACCCAGGGGAATTCTACCTCTGAGCTACATGCCCAGACCTAGTTTTTATTCTTTATTTTTGAAACAGGGTCTCACTAAGTTGCAGAGGACCTCACTAAGTAGCTGAGACTGGCCATGAACCTGTGATCCTCCTGTCTCAGTCTCCCAAGTACTGGGATTACAAGCATGCGTCACCACACCCGGCTTTTATTTTTATTTTTGAAACAGGGTCTCACTAGGTTGATGAGAGTCTCACTGCTTGCTGAGGCTGTCCTTAAAACTTCAATCCTGAGCCGGGTGTGGTGGCCCACGCTTGTAATCCCAGTACTTGGGAGGCTGAGACTGGAGGATCTCGGTTCGTGGCCAGCCTGAGGCCCTCCGCAACTTAGTGAGACCCAGTTTCAAAATAAAGAATAAAAATAGGACTGGGGGTGTAGCTCAGAGGTAGAATGCCTCTGGGTTCAATCTCCAGTACTGAAAAAAAATTTTTTTTTTTGATCCTCCTGTCTCAGTCTCCCAAGTACTGGGATTACAGGCATGTGGTACCACACCTAGCTTCTTTTTTCCTCTTTTAAAAATGCAGCTGAGGCCAGGTATGGTGGCACAGGCTTGTAATTCCAGTACTTAGGAGGCTGAGACCGGAGGATCCAGGTTCGAGATCAGCCTCAGCTACTTAGTTAGGCCCTCTGCAACTTAGTAAGACCCTGTTTCAAAATAAAGAATAAAAATAGGAGTGGGGGTGTAGCTAGGAGGCAGAATGCCCCTAGGTTCAATCCCCAGCCCCCCCCCCCCCAAAAAAAATGCAACTGGGTGTGGTGGCACACGTTTGTAATCCTAGTACTTGAGAGGCTGAGGCAAGAGGACCATTTTAGATTTGAAAATGGCCTCAGCAACTTAATGAGACCCTGTTTCAACATTTAAAAAAAAAAAAAAAAAATTGGGCTAGGGATGTAGCTCAGAGGTAGAATGCCCCTGAGTTCTATCCCTAGTACCACACATACACACAAAAAATAAATAAACAAAATAAAATGCTTATAATTGTTACAGTTGTGTTTATTATGTCCCAGAGACTCTTAGTAAAAGAAATCAATATAAAGTAATCCAATTATCAAGCTATATTATAATAGTAATATTATACCCAGTTTACTTGCTAACTCTGTGCAATAGTGAGTTGAAGTGACATCAAAGTCATAAGACTGGTAAGCTTAAGAGAAATAATTTGTGCCCCAGCCCTCTGGCTCCAGAGACTTTGATATTGTTAAGCTTTCTCTTTTTGTTTGTTTGTTTGTTTGGTACTGAGAATGGATCCAAGGGCATTCTACCTCTGTGCTACATTCCCAGCCTTTTTTAAATGTTTTTATTTTGAAACAGGGTCTTTGCTAAGTTGCTGAGGCCCTCACTAAGTTGCTGAGGCTGGCCTGGAACCTGTGATCCTCCTGTATTAGCCTCTCAAGTACTGAGAATATAGGTGTGTGTTACCAAGCCCAGTTTGTTTAGCTTTCTCTTGAGAGACACTACCTGGCTGATCATGGTGGTGCAAAGCTGCCTGTGTAGCTCCAGGTGTAGCTACTCTGGAGGCCAGAGTGGGAGGTTATCTTGAGCCCATGAGTTCAGGGTCAGCCTGGACAACATGGCAAGACTGTTTCAAAAAAGAGATAGAGCCTGTATGGGTTTAAATAAGGTTTTACCAGCCGGGTGTGGTGGCGCACGCTTGTAATCCCAGCATTTGGGAGGCTGAGACCGGAGGATCCAGGTTCGTGGCCAGCCTCCGCTGCTTAGTGAGGCCCTCCGCAACTTAGTGAGACACTGTTTCAAAATAAAGAATAAAAAATAGGGCTGGGGGTGTAGCTCAGAGGTAGAATGCCCCTGGGTTCCATCCCTAGTACCGCAAATAAATAAATGGATGAATGAATGAATAAGGTTTTACCATACCTGTCTCATTTCTCCTCCCTCCCTTTTTCTCTTCCTTTCTTTCTTATTGAACCCAGGAGCATTCTACCTCTAAACTACACCACAGTCCTTTTTCTTATTTTTTATTTTGAGACAAGGTCTTGCTAATTTGCTAAGGCTGGCCGAAAACCTATGATCCTCCTGTTTCGGCCTCTCAAGTACTGGTATTTCAGGCATGGGCCACACCAGACCCTGCCTCATTTCTTAAATCATTCCACCCTCATTCATCTAAAGTCTTTATAGGTAACATTTTTTTTTTTTTTTTTTTTCAGTACTGGGGATTGAACTCAGAGGCATTCTACCTCCGAGCTATACCCCCAGCCCTATTTTTTTTTTTTTTTTTTTTTTTTTTTTTTTTTTGCGGTACTAGAGATTGAACTCAGGGGCATTCTACCTCCGAGCTATACCCCCAGCCCTATTTTTTATTCTTTATTTTGAGACCGAGTCTCACTAAGTTTCGGAGTGCCTCACTAGGTAGCTAAGGCTGGCCGCGAACCCGGATCCTCCGGTCTCAGCCTCCCGAATGCTGGGATTACAAGCGTGCGCCACCACGCCCGGCTTATAGGTAACATTTAATCTTTAGTTTCTTGCAAATGTTTCTGTGACCTAGTTTTTATGTTCATTCCGTGTGACATTTCTTTTAAGCAGGACATTCCATTTCAAAACCAGATGTGGTTGACTTACTGGAGCAAGGAAAAGAGCCATGGATGATTCTGAGAGAAGAAACACAAAGACAGTACACAGGTATGGAAAGCAGGGAAAGTAATCAAGGCTGGTAATAACCTATATGGAAAGGGAGAAGAGCTACGTCTCTGTTTATAAAGCCTCCCTCCTTGGAGCTTCGGGAGCAGTCTGACCTTACACATCTGCAATAGGAAATAATCAAAGAATGAAGTTGGTTGAATATTTTCATATAAATAAACAAATAAACAAATCCTCCCTCCAAGGCACCAAGACTTGTGGAACACAGGCCTATGTCCTTGTGAGTAAAGAAAGATCTCGACATGAGCTATGGAAGGAACTTCAATTTTACCCCGTTTATTAATCATGTTATTTCTCTTCTATTTCAAACCCATTTTCAAGCTGGGTGTGGTGGTACACTCCCATAATCTCTGTACTTGGGAGGCTGAGACAGGAGGATTGCAGGTTCAAGGATAGCCTCAGCTAGTAGTGAGACTCTCATCAACCTAGTGAGACTCTGTTTCAAAATAAAAATAATAGAGCTGTGAGTGTAGCTCAAAGGTAGCTTGGAGGGAGAATGCCCTGGGTTCCATCCCTAGTACCATAGAAAAAAACCAAAAAAACATTTTCAGTGATGGGGCTTTATTTCCCCCCAGTTGGTGCAGTATTTTACTGTATTTTGGATTTAACTGCTTTTCAGTTTTCATTTTGCATCTACAGAAACACACATATATCAATGCAGTGATAGTGAATAAAACTCAAGGTCCCTGCTCTCATGGAATTTAGATTGTACTAGAGTGAGTAGATATGAAAATAAACAGGTAAACAAATGACCTTAGGCAGTGGAAAGAGTTATGATGAAAAGTAAGCAGAGGTGGAACCATTAGAGATAAGATGAGTGGGACCAGGTGTGATGGTACAGGCCTATAATCCCAGTACTTTCGAGGCTGATACAGAAGGATCACAGGTTTGAGGACAGCCTCAGCAAGTAGTGAGACTCATCAACCTTGTGAGACCTGTTTCAAAATAAAGATTAAAAAAAAAAAAAATAGGGCTAGGGGTTTAGCTTGGAGGTAGAATGCCTCTGAGTTCAATCCCCAGCACTAAAAAAAAAGAAAAAGAGAGATAAGATGAGTGGGGAGGACTTTTATGAGGTGGTAATATTTGAGAGGAGACATGCTGTAAAGGCACAGGCCATGTATTTTATCTGGGGAAGAATATTCCAAACAAATTAAGAACTTTGAGGCTCGGGATGCTGGGACAATTGTTAGGAAAAGTGCAGAGAGTAGAGAGAGCGGAATAGAAAGAGCTATGAGAGTTTAAGCATTGCCAAGTAGACCACAATAGATGTCCTAAGACTGACAAGAAATGGATGAAGTGTTGTTTAAGTTGAATTGTTAGTAATAAGAATGCTTAGACTCATATCAGGCGTGGTGACGCACACTTGTAATCCCAGTATTTGGGAGGCTGAGACAGGAGGATCATAGGTTTGCAGCCAGCCTCAGTGACCTAGTGAGGCACTCTGCAACTTAGTGAGACCCTGTTTCAAACTAAAGAATTAAAAATAGGGCTGGGGGTGTAGCTCGGAGGTAGAATTCCTCTGAGTTCAATCCCCAGTACCAAAAAAAAGGAATGCTTATACTCAATGGGAGTCTTTTTATTTAATTTGTCTTTCATTTTAATTTTTAAGCCTTTTTTTCTTCTTAGTATTAGAGATTGAACCCAGGGGGATTTTACCTCCTAGCTATACTCCCAGCCCTTTTTATATTTTATTTTGAAACAGAGTCTTGCTAAATTTCTAAGGGCCTTACTAAGTTGCTGAGGCTGGCATTGAAGGTGCAGTCCTCCTGTCTCACCTTCCCAGGTACTGGGATTACAGGTATACAGTACCATGTCTGGCTTTTTAAGCCTTTTTTCAAACTATTATACATAGTCAGGTATGGTAGTTCACGCTGATAATTCGAACACTTGGGAGACTGATACAGGAGGATCGCAAGCTCAAGGACAGCCTTAGCAACTAGTGAGATTCATATCAGCCTAGCAGGACTCTATTTAAAATAATAGAACTGAGCTAGGAGTGTAGCTTGGAGGTAGAATGCCCCTGGGTTCCATCCCCAGTACCACAAAAAAATAAAATAGGTCTGGGCATGGTGACACACACAATAATCCCAGTTCTTGGGAGGCTGAAACAGGAGGATCACAGGTTCAAAGCCAGCCTCAGCAACTTAGTGAGGCCCTTAACAACTTAGCAAAACCCTATTTCAAAAGAAATAAATTAAAAAATGCAGAGGGTATAGCTCAGAGGTAGAACACCCCTGGGTTCAATCCCCAGTACCAATAATGATAATAAGAAGAAAATAATAGACAAATACAGGGTCTCACTAGGTCACTGCGAGTCTCACTAACTTGCTGAGGTTGCTCTTGAACCTGTGATCCTCCTGTCTTGGCCTCCCAAGTACTGGGATTACAAGTATATATCACCTTTTCTGGCTTTAGTCCTTTTTTTTTTTGCAGTACTGGGGATTGAACTCAGGGACATTCTACCTCCGAGCTATACCCCCAGCCCTATTTTTTATTCTTTATTTTGAAACAGGGTTTCACTAAGTTGCGGAGTGCCTCACTAGGTAGCTGAGGCTGGCCTCGAACCCGGATCCTCCGGTCTCAGCCTCCCGAATTCTGGGATTACAAGCGTGCGCCACCACGCCCGGCTCACCCAGCCCTTTTTTATATTTTATTTTGATACGGGGTCTCGCTAAATTGCTGAGGGTCTCACCAGGTAGCTGAGGCTGGCCTTGAACTAGTGATCTTGTCTCGGCCTTTCAAGTACTTGGGTTACAGGCATGTACCACCACCCCATCTTAGAGTCAATTTATGATATGTTTTTCCCATCATACCACATCAGTTCATTGCATTGGCAAAATTTAATATGATAGTTTGGCTAAGTGGGGATTTATATCCTGGGTAATGTTAATATGATATAACTTGTTTGAGGTGATTTCCATGAATGTGTCATTTTCTTTTCGTTATCAACAAATAATCTGCCATGTAAGACTGTGATTAGTAGGTTCCCCCATAAGTGTGATTTTTCTATCATCCCCTCTACAATTCATTTACTATCATTATTTATTTATTTATTTATTTATTTATTTATTTATTTATTTATTTGTGATACTGGGGATTGAACCCAGGGGCATACTACTTCCGAGTTATAACCCTAGTCCTTTATTTATTTGTTTGTTTGTTTTTTATTTATTTTTGTTTTGAAACAGTCTTGCTAGGTTGCTGAGGGTCTTGCTAAATTGTTGAAGCTGTCCTCAAACTTACAATCCTCCTGTCTCAGACTCCTGAATAGTGGGATTACAGGTGTTCACCACTGCGCTGACTTAAATTATCTTTTATTTTGAAATAATTTTAGGTTTATTGAAGACTTGCAAAGATGGTTTAGGTACTGTATAACCTTCACCCAGCTTCCCCAATTATTAGAACTTGTATAACCATGGTATATTTATCAAAATGAAGCACATACCTGTAGTCTCAGTGGCTTGGTAGGCTGATGGGGCAAGATATCTTGAGCCCCATAGCAAGAAAGAAAAAAATACAGTTAACATTTATACATTAACATTCACAATTAACATTTATATTAGTGGATGTTAGACTTTATATCTTACCAGTTTTTCCAGTAATATTTTTTTTTATTCAAGACTTAATCTAGAATACCATCTTGTATTTTGTCATTATATTTCCCTATCTATTTACAATAAATGACAGCTTTATGCATCCTTTTGTCTTTTATGTCCCTGACACTTTTTTTTTTTTTTTTTTTTTT
>PVLC010045921.1:0-11616 GCA_004027655.1 Graphiurus murinus | reverse complement strand
TTTCTAGGTTTATGAAAAATGACATTTATATTTTGATAGGGATTGCATTTATTCTGTAGATTACTTTTGGTAGAATAGTCATTTTGATGATATTTATTCTGCCTGTTCAAGATCATGGAGAAATAAATACAGAAAACAATTCCATTCACAAGAACCTCAAAACCAATAAAACTCCTAGAAATGAGCCTACTTTATATATATTTTTTTTTTTTTCTTTTTGCGGTACTAGGGATTGAACTCAGGGGCATTCTACCTCCGAGCTATACCCCCAGCCCTATTTTTTATTCTTTATTTTGAAACCGGGTCTCACTAAGTTGCGGAGTGCCTCACTTAGGTAGCTGAGGCTGGCCGCGAACCCGGATCCTCCGGTCTCAGCCTCCCAAATGCTGGGATTACAAGCGTGCGCCACCACGCCCGGCTTTTTTATTCTTTATTTTGAAACAGGGTCTCACTAAGTTGCTGAGGCTGGCTTGGAGCCTGTGGTCCTCCTGTCTCAGCCTTCCAAGTAAGTACTGGGATTACAGGCGTACGCCCGGCTGGAGCCAGGTTTTAGCAGTGGACAAGATGGACAAGATGGAGAAGGATGGAAAGCAGAAGGGCAAGTAACAGGAAGGGGAGCTGCAGCCTCTTCCCCTTTACCTGAAAACACCCTCAGCATCTCTGGGAGGGGGAGTATCTTCCAGTGAAGGTTGCGGATCTTCTGGGCAAGGTCAGGAGAAATGACCTCTGGACTCCGGAAAGGCCTCACCTCCCTCCTGCAGACAAGTTGGCAACTGGTTAGGTCCCAGTTCCCAAAAGAGTTGGGGTGATGCTAATCAAGTGGGACCCCCTAATCAGACTGAAAGGATGGTCTTGGATAAGGCTGAATGATTAGGTTGAGCATCCTTTCTTTACCTTTGCTAGAAATGTATAGTTGCTAAAGCCATGGGCCTTTCAGTTAGGCCTAAAAGGAACTAATGGTAACTGCTCCTCAAGAATGGGAGCACTAAGAATTTCATAGTTAAAGATATTCCTAAACAAACAAACATATTCCTAGATCGGCTTTAAACCATGATTATCACTCATAGCCCCACTTGTATGGGGGGAAGATGTGTTCCTAATACTGACCTATCCATTTAAAATTGAATTTTAGCTGGGCATGGTGGCACATGCCTGTTATTCCAGTACTTAGGAGGCTGAGACAAGAGGATCACATGTTTGAGGCCAGTCTCAGCAACTTAGTGAGACCCTCAGCAACTTGGCAAGACTCTGTTTCAAAATAAAATGGGAGCCGGGCGTGGTGGCGCACGCTTGTAATCCCAGCATTCGGGAGGCTGAGATCGGAGGATCCGGGTTTGCAGCCAGCCTCAGCTACGTAGTGAGGCACTCCGCAACTTAGGAGACTCGGTTTCAAAATAAAGAATAAAAAATAGGGCTGGGGGTGTAGCTCGGAGGTAGAACGCCCCTGAGTTCAATCCCCAGTACCGCAAAATAATAATAATAATAATAATAATAATAATAATAATAATAATAATAATAACAATAATAAAGAATTAAAAATAGGGCTGGGGTATACCTAGTGAGGCATCCGAAACTTAGTGAGACTCGGTTTCAAAATAAAGAATAAAAAATAGGGCTGGGGCTGTAGCTCGGAGGTAGAACGCCCCTGAGTTCAATCCCCAGTACCAAAATAAATAAATAAATAAAATAAAATGGGGCAGGGGGAGGTGTGGCTCGGTGGAATGCCCCTGGGTTCAAACCCTAGCACCCAAATGAATGAATGAATGAATGAATGCATGAATGAACATTAAAAATATATAAATAAAAGTGAATCAGCCTTTTTTTTCCCTTTTTCTTTCCTTTCCTTCCTCTCTTTCTTTTCTTCCTTCCTTTCAATTGAACCCAGGGGTGCTGAGCAACCCCCAATAACTTTTTATTTTGAAACAGGGTCTCACTAAGTAGCTGAGGCTGGCCTTGAACTTGCGATCCTCCTGTCTCAGCCTCCCAGGTACTGGGATCACAGGCGTGTGCCACCATGCCCCGCAAAAAGAAAACCTTTAGTGAGTTTAGACTGTCAGTGTGTGAGCGAGTGGCCCTCGAGTCTGTCATCTGTTGCAGCTTTTGTTTTTCTGGGGGGCTGTCCACGGGGGGGGGGGCGTGAGTGTCTGGGGACGCACTTGAGGGAGGAGGGACTGGGGAGCGGGCCCTACCTGCTCTGGTTGCCTCTGACATCCTACAAGAGAAAGACAAGAACATGTACTTAGTCTCCACCTGTCCTTCCCCTCAGGGATTCTGTACATCCTTTCTTCTTTCAGCTCAAAACTCCCCTCCCCCAGGGAGGCGTGTTTGTTTAATCACCTGCTCATTAATCTGTCCTGTTACATGATGTTTCTTTGCTAATATGGACTCTGTAGCCAAGTCTGCTGTGCTAATTTTTTCTGTCTCAGCCTCATCCTGAGGGTGGGTCCTGCCTCCAAACCGTAAGAGACAGCGGAGAAGCCCAACATGGGGGCGCATGCCTGTAATCTCAATACTTGGGAGGCTGAGACAGGAGGAGCAAAGGTTCGAGGACAGCCTCAGCAAACTGGTAAGACCCTGTCTTAAAAATAGGACTGGGGGCCGGGCGTGGTGGCGCACGCTTGTAATCCCAGCATTTGGGAAGCTGAGACCGGAGGATCCGGGTTCGCGGCCAGCCTCAGCTACCTAGTGAGGCACTCCGCAACTTAGTGAGACTCGGTTTCAAAATAAAGAATAAAAAAATAGGACTGGGGGTGTAGCTCGGAGGTAGAATTCCCCGGGGTTCAGTCCAAAGAGAGAGAGAGAGAGAGAGAGAGAGATGGTGGAGAGCAGGGACCAGCCTCGAGTTCCCAGCGGAAGCTTATAATGAAACAGGATCATGGTAACCACAGGCACCGTTTACAGAGTTCTCCCCGTGTGCTGGGGCCTGTCCTGGGCCTTTCACAGGGATTGCTTCTTATAATTTTTGCAACAGCCGGTGGAGGGGGTGCTATCAATTATCCCCACGCACAGAAAGGTTAAGAGACTTGCTCAAATGATACAATTAAAAGAGCTAACGCTCAAACCCAAGCCTGCCTGACCTTAAAGCTTTTTCTGTTTTGTTTTTGATACTGTGGATTGAACCCAGGTGCATTCTACCTCCAAGCTACATCCCCATACCTTTTCCTCTTTTTTCTTTTTGGCACTGCAGATTGAATCCAGGAGCATTCTACCTCTGAGCTACACCCTCAGCCCTTTTTATTTTTTTTATTTTGAAACTGGGCCTTGATAAGTTGCTGAGGGTTTCACTAAACTGTCTCAGCCTCCAAGTACTGGGATTACAGGTGTGTGCTACCACGCCCAGCTCCCCAGTGCTCTTAACACAAGCATGATGCATGCGTACCTTGAGCAAGTCTGGACCAGAGGAACCAGACAACCATCTGTCCCCCCATTAGAGAAAACCTCTGCTTCCCTTTCCTGCCTTTCCCCAGCACCTTCCAGCCCACTACATGGCGCCCCTTGTGCGGCACCCCTCTGCTCTCCCAGGAGGTGGCGCTGTCTCTCACTTGCAGAAGCTCACTTGCTGGCTGCTGACACTTCTCCTCGAGCTCGGTGACCTGGACTTCAAACCAGGCGACCTCCTTGGAGACCTTTGCGATGTACTCGTCCCTCTCTTTCCAGATCTGCTGCTCCAGCTCCCTCAGCCTGGCCAGCAGGAGATCCTGCTGGTCCCCCAGCTCTCGCTGCAGCCTCTGGAAGGCTGTTTCCACCTGTTGCTTCTTGTTTTCAAGCTGAGTCTTCCAGGGATAGAAAGATGGACATGATTAGGGCGTGGCTCTCAGAGCTGGCTTCCGGAAGGATAGTCCATGTATTTATAATTGACTAAGAGGAATAGAGAGGCCAGAAGGCATGGCATATGCTTGTTATCCCAGTACTTGGGAAGCTGAGACAGGAGGATCGCAGGTTCGAGGTGAGCCTCAGCAACTTGTGAGGTCCTCTGCAACTTAGTGAGACCCTGTTTCAAAATAAAGAATAAAAATAGAGCTGGGGGTGTAGCTCAGAGGTAGAATGCCCCTGGGTTCAATCCCCAGTACCACCACCAAAAAAAAAGAAAGAAATAGAGTAAGTAGTTCCAAGACTCATCTGTCTACATTATAGTATGGTACAAGTAGATAGGTCTGAGATGGGTGTGATGGCACGAACCCGTAATCCCGGTGCTTGGGAAGCTGACATAGGAGGATGCAATCGGAGGCCAGCCTCAGCAACTTAGCGAGACCCTCAGCACCACCACGTCTGGCTATGATGCCATTGTTACCTCTCCTATACCTTCTTTAGAGGTAGGTGGAAATGACTATAGTAATTTCTTAGAGAGAAAGTAAGGCAAAAGGAAGTTGCAATTGGAATCCACACATGGCCAAGTGGGGTGGTGCACGCCTATGATCCCAGTACTTGGGAGGTTGAGACAGGAAGATCACAGGTTCAAGGGCAGCCTCAGCAACTTAGATCCTGTTTCAAAATATAAAGGGGTGGGGGTCTAGCTCAAAGGTAGAGTGCCCCAGTTCCATCCACGGCACATGCGCGCGCGCGCGCGCACACACACACACACACACACAGAGAAAAGAAGAGGAAGAGAAAAGGAAGAAGAAAAAAGAAAGAAAGAAGAGAAAGAAAAGAAAATCCCCAAAGAAGGTGGCCAGTGGGGTGCGGCCTTTACCAGAAGCATTTGGAGCTTCTGGTCTTCTCGACACTTGGCGTCTTCAATCTTGTCCCTCCGCAAGCTCAGAGATTCCAGCCGACTTCTGAGCCGATCCTGTGAGGAGAAGAAGGAACAGATCAAAGTGGCTCAATGAGTAACTCAACTCACAAATATGGCACGCCGCCTTCTGGGCACACTGCTGACTGCTGAGGGAGTCGAAGGTGACAAAGGCTCAGTCCTTGTCCCTCAAGAGATCGCCCTTAGGGCCGGAGTCAGTCATGAGCGATTAATCCGTAGACAGACAGACGAAGCAGTCGAAGTGGGCATGAGTTGAGAGGAATGCAAGGAAGACAGCTCCGCCACAGGGCCGAGGGAAGGCTGTGTTTACTTATTTTGTGTTACCGGGAATGGAATCCAGGGGCATTCTACCTCTGAGCTACACCCCCAGCCCTGTTTCATTCTTTTATTTTGTAAACAGGGACCCACTAAGTTGCTGAGGCTGTCTTGACCCTGCGATCTTCCAGTCTCAGCCTCCCGAGTTCGAGTTCGGGGATTACAAGCGAGCGCCATCACACCCGGCTGGGAAGGCTGTAGAAAAGCATGTCCCCACCCGCTCCCGAGTGCCATCCTGTCCACGCAGGCCCAGTAGAGCCACGCTTCTCTCCTTTCCTTTCTCTTGGTGCTGGAGATTGAACCCAGGGGCGTTCTGTCTCAGAGCTACACCCCTAGTCCTATTTTATTTTGAAACAGGGTCTCACTAAGTTGCTGAGGCTGTCCTTGAACCTGCGGTCCTCCTGTCTCAGCCTCCCAAGTACTGGGATTACAGGCCCGTGCCACTGAGCCCAGCTATAATGGCCTTTTAAATTATAGGACAATTATATATATTGTTTTTCTTTTTGCCTTCATGATCAATGGGCCATTTTTACACCAGTGTGCACATTTATATATATATATGCGCATATATTTATATGTATTCATATATGTATTTATACATATATATTGGCACTGGAAATTGACCCCTCCCCATTTTATTTCTTACTTGGAAACAGGGTCTCACTAAGTTGCTGAAAGCCTCACTAAGTTGCCAAGGTTGGCTTTGAACCTACAATCTTCCCATCTCAGCCTCCCTAGTACTGGGATTTCAAGCGTGGGCCACCACGCTGGGCACCCCCAGCCTTTTTGAACCAGGGGCTCTCTGAGTTGCTGAGGCTGGCCTCGAACCTGCGACCTTCCTGTCTCAGCCTCCCAAGTACTGGGATTCCAGTCTGTGCCCGCGGGCCTTACCCGGTAGGGCCGAATGGCCTCGTCCAGGATGCCCACAGTGTGGTCCTGGTGGGCCGGACCCTCCCGGCAGAACACGCAGAGCAGCTCGGCGTCCTTCTCGCAGAAGTAGTAGATCTTCTCCCCGTGCTCGGCGCAGCACGCCTCCTCCAGGGGGCCCAGGGGCACCGGGGCCATGGCGCTCTCCGTCCGCGGCTCCTCGGCGCACAGCGGGCACAGCAGGACCTTGCCCGAGAGCTGGGCCCCCATCTGGGCAGGCCGGGGCAGGCAGAGCCCGCAGAAGGTGTGTCCACAGGCGGCGGTCACCGCATCCCGCGGCGGCCCCTGGCAGGCGGGACAGCGCGGGGAGGGGGTGGGGGGCATCGCCGCTGCGCGCCCGAGTCCCCTTCGCCTGAAGTTGGGGCGCCTTTAAATGCGTCCCCGAGGGAAAGGAGCTGAGAGCGCAGGCAGCAATGCCCGGCCCGCCTCCGGCTCCCCAGAACCCTGGGCCACCGCCCCGACCGCCCGAGTCCAAATTCCACGGTCGCAGGGTCCCCGGGGTGGGGCGCAGAGCCGCACACCATGAGGTCACAGGGACCGGGGTTTCCTGGAATCGCCTCTGGTTCCCGGGGCGGAGAGCTGGGGAGGAGCCGCTTCCTGTCAGAGCGAGCAGGTGGGAGCCATAAACTCCTGCAGCAAAGTCCAGGCTGGAGAGCGAGGCGGCTGACTTCCGGAGACCCTGGGGGCTCTGGTCAGACCTGCAGGTCCACTCGGGGGGCCCTCACCCGCCCTTCTTTCTTCACCTCGTCTGCCATGCTGGTGTTTCTTGTATCCCGAAATCCCCCACCACTGAGCACCACCATTCCCCCCTGGAGTTTGGTTAGCGCTGGATTTCAGCTATACATATTTTATAAAATGTGTTATATATTATACTATCATAAGTATAAATATATTATACATTATATATATGTATGTATATATAGAGGGCACTGGGGATCACAGCCAGGGGTGTTCTACCGCAGAGCTACACCCCAGCCTTATTTTTATTTATTTATTTGTTTATTTATTTTTGTAGGACTGGGGATTGAACCCAGGGGCATTCTACCCCCAATCATATATATGATATATATATATATATACACACACACACACACATATATATTCTTTATTTTGAAACAGGGTCTCACTAAGTTGTGGAGGGCTTCACTAAGTATCTGAGGCTGGCCACCTGTGTTCTCCTGTCTCAGCCTCCCAAGTATTGGAATTACAAGCATGTACCATCAAGCCCCGCTTTTTTATTATTTATTTTGAAACGGGGGTCTAAGTTGCGGAGGGCCTCCCTAAGTCCCTGAGGCCGGTCATCAACCTGTGATCCTCCTGTCTCAGTCTCTCAAGTACTGGGATTCCAGGCCTGGGCCACCATGCCCAGCTTCATTTTTATATTTTAACTGCCAGTGGGGAAAGGTAAGAAACAATGCAGACGATTCATTGATACACAAACTTTAGAAAACTCCAACGCATCAGCGGATCCCACCGCATTTGCCTGGGGTTGACTATTTGCATATTATTAGATCCACTTCAGGTAACAACCCTCTGGGGCAGGTCTGGTTACTTTAGTTTCGAGGGAGACGAAGGGCGAGGGACGGGGCCAGCCTCAAGGCTGGGGACCATTCAAGTCTGCAGGCTCCAAGCGCTGCGCTCTTTCCAGGACCTAAATCAACACCAAGATCAAGCAGCCAGGACTCCTTCCCCATTTCCCTGCATCTGAGGATAAAGCCAGCCCTTCTTCCATTCTCTCACTGAATGGTCAGCCCGGCACCCTGCGTTCACTCCCTTTCCCACCCCAAGTACTCTGTATATCATCCCCCCTTCCCACCGTCCCTGCACCCCCCACACTCCTACCAAGATCACAAACCAGTATTTGAGCCGCCACCTCAGAGGACTGAGAAGAGGCCAGTGCCAAAGACCTCCTGGGGTTCAAAGACTTCGTGTAAATAAAAAGAACCGCAAACTGTCTCGTTAATAGTGTTTCGTACTGATTACATGTTGAAATCACGGATATTTGAGAAGTATTGGGCTAAGCAAGATATGTTGTTAAAATTAACTGCATGGCCGGCCGGGCGTGGTGGCGCACACTTGTAATCCCAGCATTCGGGAGGCTGAGACCAGAGGATCCGGGTTCGAGGCCAGCCTCAGCTACCTAGTGAGGCACTCCGCAACTTAGTGAGACTTGGTTTCAAAATAAAGAATAAAAAATAGGGCTGGGGGTGTAGCTCGGAGGTAGAATGCTCCTGAGTTCAATCCCCAGTACCGCAAAAAAAAAAAAAAAAAAAAAAAAAAAAAAAAAAAAAAAAAAAAAAAAAAATTAATTAACTGCATGGCCGGATGTGGTGGCGCACGCCTGTAATTCCAGTACTTGGGAGGCTGAGACAGGAGAATTGCAGACTCAAGGATAGCCTCAGCATCCTAGTGAGACTCTGTTTCCAAGCAAACAAACAAGAAAATAAAAAATAAAAAGGGGCCGGGCGTGGTGGCGCACGCTTGTTATCCCAGCATTCAGGAGGCTGAGACTAGAGGATCCGGGTTCGCGGCCAGCCTCAGCTACCTAGTGAGGCACTCTGCAACTAAGTGAGACTCGGTTTCAAAATAAAGAATAAAAAAATATAGGACTGGGGGTGTAGCTCAGAGGTAGAATGCCCCTGAATTCAATCCTACTGAGGATTGAATCTGCCCCCCCCACACACACAGAAATTAATGCTTGTGTTTACTTTTTTTTTTTTTTTGTGGTACTGGGGATGGAACCCAGAGGCATTCTATCTCCGAGCTACACCCCCAACCCTATTTTTTATTCTTTATTTTGAAACAGGGTCTCACTAAGTTTCGGGGGGCCTCACTAAGTAGCTGAGGCCAGCCACAAACCCAGATCCTCCAGTCTCAGCCTCCCAAGTACTGGGATTACAAGTGTGCGCCACCACACCCAGCTTTGTGTTTACTTTTTAAATGGCCACTAGAAAGTTTTAAGTTGCATATGTGGCTTGCATTGTATTTCTTTTCTATTTTGTACTAGGGATTGAACCCAGGGGCATTCTATTTCTGAGCTGCACCTAAAACCTGCCTTTATTTATTTATTTATTTATTTATTTATTTATTTATTTATTTAGGGGAGGGGCTGGAGATTGAGCCCAGGGGCATTCTACCTCTGAGCTACACCCTCAGCCCTATTTGTGTGTGTGTGTGTGTGTGTGTGTGTGGTACTGGGGTGGAACCCGAGGGCATTTTACCTCTGAAGTACACCTCCAGCCCTATTTTATTTATTTATTTATTTATTTTGCGGTACTGGGGATTGAACTCCGGGGCATTCTACCTCCGAGCTACACCCCCAGCCCTATTTTTTATTCTTTATTTTGAAACCGAGTCTCACTAAGTTGCAGAGTGCCTCACTAGGTAGCTGAGGTTGGCCTCGAACCCGGATCCTCCGGTCTCAGCCTCTCGAATGCTGGGATTACAAGCGTGCGCCACCACGCCCGGCACCCTATTTTATTTTGAAACCAGGTCTCACTAGGTTGCAGAGGGCCTCCCTAAATTGCTGAGGCTGTCTCTGAACCTGCAATTCTCCTGTCTTGGCTTCCCAAGCACTGGCATTACAGGCGTGGGCCACCATGCCCCGCTATTGCTTTGTATTTCTGTTGGACAGCATTGCTTGGAAAACACACTTCGATTTACAAAGTGGAGCTCTTAACAGGTGGAATAAATCCGAAGCTGTGTTTAAAGTGCCGGTATCAGCGTGAGGTGTACAGTCATCACAAAGGAACGCTGGTCGTGCCTATTTTCCCTCCTCTCCCCCAGGCAGGACATATTCTGAACTCACCAGTAAAGTTGCCTGTGCCATGGACACGCCAGCACAAGGATCTTATCTGGCCCCCACACTCCCCTGCCCGCAGACTGGCAAGCCCTGGACCGGCTGATACCTCCAATCTCCCTGGAGACAGCTGGGTGCACTGCAGGGAGGCTGGGCTGACACCACCACTCTGGGACCTGGTCTCCCTCCTGCCCCCAAAGAAGACGCATCTCTTTCAACAGTGGGCAGCCGAGATGCCAACGCTTTCCTTCTACTGAAGGAACGGGAGCCCCGGCCAGGGGCGCTGGTCCAGAGAGTGACTGAGGCCATCGTGGAGAGCTGTGAGGCCCTCTGTCCTCCTGAGCCGCCATTTCTGCATCTCTGCTAGTGGCAGGTGCCTGTCTGCTCCTGAGAGGGCAGGAGAGTGGACTCCTGGCAGCAAAGATGCTGGTGGGTGCCTTGCCCAAGCGTGTGTGACCGTGCCTGCGTGTGGCCGGGCGCGCACGTGGTGTGTGAGCCTGTGTCCTGTGTCCCACTGTGACCTTGCCCGGGCCACAGGTCCAGCAGCACCCAGCATGGCCGCCGCCGCCTCTGTGACCAGCCTGGTGGAGGAGGTGAACTGTCCCATCTGCCAGGGCACCCTGAGGGAGCCGGTCACCATCGATTGCGGCCACAACTTCTGTCGCGGCTGCCTGTCGCGCTACTGCGAGGTGCTGGGCCCGGAGTCCGAGGAGGCCCAGGAGGCCCTGGCCTGCCCGCTCTGCAAGGAGCCCTTCCGGCCCGGGAGCTTCCGGCCCAACTGGCAGCTCGCCAACGTGGTGGAGAACCTCGAGCGCCTCAGGCTGGCGGCCCCGGGGGGCCCGGAGGACGAGGACGCGTGCAGGGAGCATGGCGAGAAGGTCTACTTCTTCTGCGAGGACGACGAGGCGCAGCTGTGCGTGGTGTGCCGCGAGGCCGGGGCGCACAGCGCCCACACGGTTCGCTTCCTGGAGGACGCTGCGGGTCCCTACAGGGTAGGAGAGGGGACCCGGGGGCGACCCCGGGCCGGGCAGGAACCAGGATGGGTAAGAGAAGCCGCAGGGCTGAGGATGACGGGGGCCATCCTGCATCCCGGAGGCAAATTCTTTCTCCCTACTCATATGCCCAGGCCCGGGAAAGCGGAGGGTTATGACTTAGGAGGGCGTTGTGTGCGGTTCACTCGTGGCCCACAGCTACTAGAGCTCAGCAGGACCCGAGGGAATAAGCGTGTGTGTCCGTGCCACGAGCGCTCAGGTGTGTCTGACGCTTGTGTTTGAGGGAGTGGTTGCACAAACAGTGTGTACATGTTGTACGTGTGTTAAGATATCTGCATGTTTACAGTGAACAGTGGGCGTGGCCCCAATCATGGGCTAAATAAAATGTTACCATGCCCCCCCCCAGCTATGGGGTGGGAATCTGAGTGTGTTTGTATTTGAGTGTGTAACTGTAACTTTTTGTGTTTGTAAATAAATTAGTTTACGTATATACAGGTTAGATATTTATATGTGGCATAGAATTTTATCTGTCTTAAATGGATGAGTGCTGGGTTTAGTTGTTTATGTATTATGTTTTAGTCAAGTGAGTGTATGTGTGAATGTCTTGATAGGTGTGTGTGTGTGTGTGTGTGTGTGTGTGTGTGTGCGCGCGTGCATGTGTGTGTTACTGGGAATTGAACCCAGAGATGTTTTACCTCTGAGGTACATCCTCAGGCCTATTTTATTTATTATTATTATTACTATCATTATTTTCTTTTTGTGGTATTGGGGATTGAACCCAGAGGCATTGTACCTCTGAGATACACCCCCAGTCCTTTTTTTTTTTTTTTTTT
>PVLC010045920.1:0-11596 GCA_004027655.1 Graphiurus murinus | reverse complement strand
CCCCCCCCCACCACAAATGACAATTAGGAACATAGTTGACCCTAATCACATTGAGCCATCTCCCCACTAATATTCTCCAGTAAGTTTCTACTAACTCATCCCAGCATTTAAAAGCCCTCCTCCCTCTTGTTTCAATACAGTTGAGTTCAATCTCTCTTATTTTAATAGTCTTAAATAAAGTCTTCCTTGCCACTTTAACAATTGTCCTGGGCAGTTTTTCTTCAACTTTGAGCTTATATTTTATTTGCATAATAGTGCTAGTTTGTTATCCAGAATGGCTATACCAGTTTATATTCCTATACATACCTGTTAGAAATGCATAAGGGTTCCCACGTACCAACATTTCTGCCAACTCTGGGAACTATTCAGAGTTCTGTTTGTGCCTTCATAAGGACTATCCAATGATATCTCATTGTTTTATAAATTTTTGTTTCTCAAATTACCAATGATTCTGAGCACCTTATATGTTTGATACCTTTTGAGATTGCCTTCTCTGTAAATTGCCTGTTCATAACCTTTTTCTTTCTGTTGAGATTCCTGTTTTTCTTGGTTCCTTTGCACAAATTTCTCTCATGGTCAATAAAGGAGTAGTGTGTGTTAGACATTTTCTAATATGTTCTCTCATACTTTCAGCCACCAATGAATTTGTCCATATTGTTTGTTGCACAGAAATTCACATTTTAAAAATGATTTGTTTTGAATTTCAGATTTGCAGAAAAGTTGCAAAAGTAGCACGTAAGAACTCCTGTATGTTGTTTTCTCAGGCTTACCGATTTTCATGTTTTGCTCCATTTGCTTATCAATCTTTCTCTTTCTCTCCTATCATCACCTCTACTTTTAATAATTAAGAAATTTTATTGGCTTATTAGAATCATATGTAACTGTGGAGTTCTTTGTGACATACTTACACATGCAGGTAACGATTTGGCCAAATCGTTAGCATTTCCCTTTCTTTCTTCTTCTCCCTCCTGTTGGTCCCTTCCTCTACTCTACTGATCTCCTTCTATTTTCATGAGATCCCCTCCTGTGCTTTTTCTTTTGTTCTCTATAGCTTCCAGATATGTGAGAAAACATAAGACAGATGATTTCCATTTTAAAATATTTTATAGAATCATTTGCAAATAAGTTACAGGCTTATTTCTTTAGTCATTTAAGTGTGTTCCATAAGAATAAACTGTGATCAGTGTACAAGCACAGAATCAGGAAATTTAACATTGATTCCATATTATTATCTAACCTATTGCCCATATTTAAATTTTGACAATTGTCTTGATACTGAGTTTCATGGCTATTTTCTCCTTCAATCCAGGATTGTAACAGTCTGTCTTTTTGGTATGCTTTCTTTCTCTCTATCCCTCAGGATTATTTATCTTTCATGCCCATAACATTTTATTCTGTACACTGTTGATAAGTTTTGTTTGCCTGATGTTTTTGCATCACTATGAATATTTTTGCATAAATACTGCTGTAAGTTGGTGTTGTATCCTCAGGACGTTGAGTCAGGGTACACATGGCATACATTTATACCATTGCTGAAGGTGTTAACTTACCATTTGGTTAAGATGAGTCTACCAATGCCCATTTTCTTTCTTTTTTTTGCGATACTGGGGATTGAACTCAGGGACATTTTACTTCCGAGCTATACCCTAGCCCTATTTTTTATTCTTTATGTTGAAACAGGGTCTCACTAAGTTGCAGAATGCTCACTAGGTAGCTGAGGCTGGCCGTGAACCTGGATCCTCCAGTCTCAGCCTCCCAAATGCTGGGATTGCAAGCGTGCACTGCCACACCCGACTTCCAATGTCCATTTTCTAATGAACAACCTTCACATAGACACTTCGGAAATATAAGTATACTTGCATGTTGCATTTGTCACTTCTGAGGATATGCCAAATTTAGTTCATTTAGCTTATAGAAATCTCTCTTATTCTTTATCAGTAGTTTTCTGTACATCCTTTTAACTCCTTTATTTGTGCCTAAACACATATCCATATATATCATGTAATTTTTCTATCTACTTTTAGAATATATTTCATAATTAACATATAATTAACACCACAAAATTAACCATTTTGAAGTGAAGAGTTCAATAGTTTTTAGTATAGTCACAAAGTTTTGCAACCAACCACCACCACTGTCTAATTTTCATATATTTTTATCATCTCCAAAAGAAATCCTATACTTGTTACAAGTCCCTTTCCATTTCCCCTTTCCCCTAGGCTCTGGAAAACACTAATCTACTGTCTGTCACTACAGATAGAAACATTTCATATAAATGAGATTAAATAATATACAACCTTTTATTTAGCTTTTAAAAATTGAGTGTTAATGGACTCATAATAAACATTGTTTTGATTCCATTTTCCCTTAACATTTATTCCATATTATATATTTCCACATAATTATTTTTAATGGTCGGTTAGTATACACAGACAAGATCCATCATATTTTATTCATATATTTAATTATTGATGGATATGAGTATGTCAGTCAATATTATCAACAATCAATACTGAATACTCTTGTTCATACATAAAATATACATGTGCTAATGATTTTTCTATAAGGGAAAAATGGAGTAAAATGTAAATAGTAATAGTACTCACCTTAAAAAGTTATTGTGCAGATAAGACACTGCCTCTGCTTAGAACAATAGCTGGAATGAAGCAAATTCTCACTAAATGCTAGCTCCTATTAATATCACAAATGATTCAGATCTGCAGTAGCATATCAAGTATTTATAAAATAATAGTAAGTGCAAAAGCAACCCAGAAAAATGATGCATATCCTTTGGCTGCAATTTTGTGAAAAATATGAATTATGATTAAAAACTCAAAGGAAATATGAATATGTGAAAATTGCTTTGTTTTGATGGTATTATAAATTGCCTTTATGGTTTCAATCTGTCTTTAAAATGTTATGTTACTGTAAAATTAGGAAGAAATGTAGAGAGAGAAGAAGAAATCTTGGCCTGCTTTCAAAGGTGAGAAAGGAAGGCGTCTTTGAGCAACTCCAGACAGGGGCTCCACCCAGAACAGTATAGCTCTGACATGGATGTGTCAAGGCATGGTTGCTCACCATACTTTTTCCTTAATGAAAGCTTCCTGGTGGTTTTCTCTCTCTTCATGAGATTGTCTCCTTGTTGTCACCCATCCATTTATCTAATAGATATATGTTAAGAGCCCATTATGTTCTAAGCACTAGATATACAGGCGAACAAGACAAAAGGGTCTTGGGTTTTGCATTATGACAGAAGACTTGGACTAAAACAAATAAACAAAAAACAAACAGTGACAAGTGCTGTGCAGAAAATCAAAATATGATCACATAATGATATCTGACTTGGTGACTACTCCAGATTAGTGGTGAAGAAAGAGTTCTGTGCAGAAGTAACAATGTAGTTCTCAAGACAGAAAGCCATCCATGGGAAGATCACAGGGGGCAAGGAAGACAAAAAATCTTGACACACTTTGAAGCTTTTGTGGAGAAAAATTAATAGTCTCTACTGATTGCTTGGAAGAAAGTTCTTTGCACTAGAATTCTTCCACTCCCCTTGAAATAAGTGTGGATCCCGAAAGAGGCCATTGAGAGACTTGTCCCTTTCTTTCCCAAAGAAGGCAAAAGGAAGTTGTTCATACATTTCAACATTAGGTCACTCTTCCTGCTCCAGGGACAGAAATGAAATGGGTTGGAAATTTTCTTTCAACTAGAAAGAAGTTGGAATTGACCTTCTAGAGCCTTTACTGTAGAATCATACACAATCTCTGCAATCTTGTCTGCTCTAGCCTCCAAGTTATGACCACAGCTTTGTGACCTGGGACTACCTGCAGGACTAAATATGGGGTGAGTGCTACCTCTATACTTTGTGAGCTTTGCATTTGAAAGCGAATAAGAAGCATGGAAATCCTTTGATTGGCGATTGTCTCCTATATCTTGATGTCCTAAAATTTGTATCTTGGTAATATTGAAAAATTTAAATTTGCTCTAGCCCCCCCAAAAGCAAACATACTTCATTCTGCTATCTTCAAAAATAGATCTAGAACTAGAACCTTTTTTTTGTATTCCTATTTTTCTTATCATAGTGTTCATTCCACCTCACTGAACCAAACAGTGCAAATAGCTAGGGCTAGCCTTGCACTTGTGTGTGTGTGTGTGGGGAGGGGGGATGAGTTCTGAGAAATGGTTTCAGATGGACCTGGAAGTTTTCCTGTACTTAGTGCCTCTCTCCAATTTCACCAAAGTCAGAAAGTCCACAAGTAGAAAGCGATTCCATGATTTCCATTGAAGTGTAATACCTGGGAGTGATATCACAGGAAGCCACATAATTATTTGAACTTTAAAAAAGTTTGGTCCCTTCCTGTGAGAGGCATTGAGGAGGAAAAGGAGAAAAGAAGATTAAGAGAAGAGAGTGGGTGAGATTGGGGCAAGGGTTGGATGGAGACTGAAAAAGACTGAGTTCAGACCTCATTCGTTCTGCAGTACTGGTTTGGTTCAAGATGTCTGGGTGTGAGCTTGAGGCTATTGGCTGTGTTAACTCCTCACCCAGGCACCCAGCTTTCTTATAGCAGAGCTTATGGCATCTCCAACATTTGTGTAGTTTTCTGGCCATACACGGAGGCAGCTGTAGACAATGTCCTTGATGCCAGCTTGCTGGGGGAATTTTCCACAAAAGCACACGAGGATTTGTCCCACCCGATTGAGAACGCTGCTTTTCTGGATGGATCTCTGTTTATGCATGAGCAAACTTGGCACTGGTGAAGCAGTAGCTTATTTTACTTTTTTGTTTGATTTTATTTTGTGCTTCAGAAATAGAACAGATTAAGCATTACTAGCTTTTGAAAGCTACAGCTCTCCCTACAGTATGACTTTAAATTCTGTTCTCCCCAGGCGAGAATGTGGAAAACATCTCTTCTTGTTTTTGTTAAAAGCAATGCAAATGCAGGGAATACTTGGGAGGGTTTTTTGTTGTTGTTGTTTAATTTAATTTATATGTCTTTGAAAATAAATCTTTTCTTCCTACCAAAAAATACATGTTCATAAAGAAATTAGAACAAATCAGAAAACATACAAAGAAGAAATACATAAATAAAATTGAGTGGCACTGAAACAATGAAATAAAACTACATTAGCACTTAGAATCTAACTCAACAAACTATCAATGATGAAACTGGGTTTCAGAGAAGTTAAACAACTTGCTCAAGGTTACACAGCTAACAATAAGAAGAGCTGTTTGTCTTTTTCTTTGTTGATTAATCTTTCCTCTTGGCTTTCAAAAATATACTGTTTACTTTTTACTAATGGGACTTTTTCTTAAGTCAGAAACTCAACATATGAAACAATCATGATATAGTTGGATGGAAGAAGGTGAAGAGGGAGACATACAAGTCTGTCAACATTAGTGATAAATACATCTCCAAAGTGAGCTGATCCCTCTTCTAAGTTGATCACCAGACCCCGAAACTCCCTGCAATCCCTGACAGGAAAGCAAGGACAGTGTTGACCCTATCACTGGGGGCAAGTCCTGATTCTGCCACTCATTTGCTGTCCATCTTGAGCACAAGGATCCCGAGTCCTAATTTCTCCCCTACATGTTAATTTGATGGGTATGATATCAGAATCATTGTGGTGATGAAAAGAAAGAGAATCTTATTAAAGCGGCACAGTGCCTGGCTCATACATACTTAATAGATCTTGTCCTTTTCCTTCCTTCTTTGAATCTGAAGGGCATGAGTCACCTGGAAATGGTGTCAAAATACAGATTCAGAATGAGTGCGTCAGGGAGTGGGGCCCAAGACTGCATTTCGAAAGTTAGCTGAGTGCAAGGCCATAGAATAAGAGTGTTTTGTGATTTTTGGAGTTCCACATGTGATTGAATCTTGACTTTGCCAGTTGCCAGCTGGGTGATCTTGGGAAAGACACTTTGCATTTCTGAACCTCAGTTTCTCAGTGGGGGTTACTTATGTTTTACAGGTGAAATGGAGGCTTAAAATGAGACAACTGGCCATACATACAGTGCCCTATTGGTATAGCTATTTTTATTGTAGATTTTAGATAAAGTAAACATGAACCATGCTGATTTTGGAAAAGCAACCTGAAACTGCGGGTAGAGGTAACACAACTTTTGGATGTACCCAGTGCAGTGTCTGGCATCACAGAAGGTGCACCACAGATGTTGAGTTGTACTACACCTGTGAAGTTCCTATTGGTGAACTCTGGGCAAGGACCAGGCAGGGCTGCTATGTAGATGCATTCAGGCCATGATGAGAAGTTGAAACGAGGTTTCTTGGAGCTACCCTCTATAAAGGAAAACCAGCTACTCATTGATTAACTGTGTCCAAAAAGATGTGGTTATGCTCATTTATTTATTTATTTTTATTTTTGAAAAACACTATGATTCTAGGCTTTGGGGTTGTTATTATAACTTTTGGAACTGGAGGCCTAGACAATGGAAGTTAGGGTGCTTGGTAAGGCTGTTCTGCCTTGGTGTGGGAAGCTAATTTTGGACAGGATTACCTGCTTTGATTCAGTGGTATTGCCATGGCTTCCAGAGGTGCTCAAATCTAGCTTTTCTTCCCAGGAAGACTGCTCGAGTCCCAGGGCCCTTGGATGGCCTGTGCACTCCACTTCTGCCATTTTTATGCCCCCTTTTTGCCTTTGAATTACACCTCCTACCCCTACTTTCTTGTCTTTTCCTTTTTACCCATTATACTAAAAATAATTCTACAAGTAATATATGCCTATGCTAGTAAAATAGAAAATATGGGTGAGCAAAGATCAATTGGCTATAAGTGTGTGGATTTATTTCTGTATCTTCTATTCTGTTCCATTGGTCTATGTGCGAATACCATGCTGTTTTAATTACTATAGCTCTATAGTATAATTTGAAGTTAGGAATTGTGATACCTCCTGAACAGTTCTTATCACTGAGAATTGCTTTGACAATTCTGGATCTTTTGTTTCTCCATAGGAAATTTATGACTGATTTTTCTAGGTGTATGAAGAATGATATTAATATTTTGATAGGGATTGCATTGATTCTGTAGATCACTTTTGGTAGAATGGCCATTTTGGTAATATTTATTCTGCATATCCAAGAGCAAGGGAAATTTTTTCATCTTCCAAGATGTTCTTCAATTTCTTTCTTTAGTGTTTTATTTTACTTTATTTTTTTTAATTTTAATTTTAATTTTTTTATTCATACATTATAAGCATACATCTTTGTTAGGTACAAATTGATAACGATATATGTGCTCACAGTTCTTCTTTAGTGTTTTATAATTTTCACTGTAGAGGGGCCAAACACATACACTGGAGAAAAGATAACCCTTTCAATAAATAGTGTTGGGAAAACTGGTTATCCATTTGTAGAAAAATGGAACTAAATCTATACATCTTACCCTGCACAGGAGTCAATTCAAGATGGATCAAAGACCTGGAAGTTAGACCAGAGATGGTGAAGCTACTAGAGGAGGGCATAGGTTCAACACTCCAACATATAGGCACAGGTAGAAACTTCCTCAGCAAGATCCCCAAAGCTCAGGAAATGAAAACAAGAATTAATAAGTGGGATGACATTAAACTAAGAAGTTTCTGCACATCAAAGGAAACCATCAAGAGTCTAAAGAGAAAACCCAAAGAATGGGAGAAGATTTTTATTAGCTATCCTCTGACAGAGGATTAATATCTAGAATATACAAAGAACTTAAAAGACTACACTAGAAAAACAAATAACCCAATCAATAAATAGCAACTGCATTGAATAGACCCTTCATAAAAGAAGAAATACAAATGGCCAATAGATACATGAAAAAATGTTTAACATCATTATCAATTAGGGAGATGCAAATCAAAAGTGCATTGAGATTCCATCTAACCCCAATCAGAATGGCAATCATCAAGAAGTCAAATAACAATAAGTGTTGGTGAGGTTGTGGGGAAATAGGAACTCTTCTACACTGTTGGTGGGACTGCAAACTAGTTCAACCACTATGGAGATCAGTGTGGAGATTCCTTAGAAAACTGGGAATGGATCCACCACATATGATCCAGCTATATTACTCCTAGGTATCTTTCCAAACAAACCAGAGAGCTACAGTAATATATGCATACCCATGTTCATAGCAGCACAATTCACAATAGCCAAATTATGGAATCAATCCAGGTGTCCATCAACAGATGAATGAATTACAAAACTGGGAAATACACACAGTGGAATTCTACTCAGCAATAAAGAAGAATAAAATAATGTCATTTGCAAGAAAATGGAAAGACTTGGAGAACATTTTGTTAAGTGAGATTAGCCAGTCACAGAAAGTGAAGGGACATATATTTTCTTTAATATGGGCAAGCTAGGGAGTAACTGGGATACCAGAGGGGCTCCAGATAATGGAAGAGAAACCTCAGAGGAGTCAGAGAAGTGTTCCAAGGGAAGGGGAGGGGGAAGACTGAGGTTCATTATTGGAAATATTGACATTGACTGTGTGTACATATGTGAAAATCCCAATATCAGTCTCAGTCTTCTGTATGGGAAGGGGGGAGATGGGGAGGCAAAGTGGGGGGTACCAAGTGCTGTGTGCATATATGTCAATGTCAACATGATTTACATTATGATGTGAGATGATAATGCACCAATAAAAGCACATAAAAAAAGAAAATATGGGTGAGCAAAAAGAAGAAAGTATTCCTGAAACCCACCACCTTAGGATAAATTCTTTTAACATTTTGAAGTAAGAATTTTAAGGTTTTGTGTGTGTGTGTGTGTGTGTGTGTGTGTGTGTGAGAGAGAGAGAGAGAGAGAGAGAGAGAGAGAGAGAGAGAGAGAGAGAGATTGGCTCACACTAAGAATGGATTTTATACTTTATGTATTTTAATGATTGAAAAAAATAAAAGAAGGCTATTACTTTGTGACATGTAAAATTTATTTTAAATTCATATTTCAGTGTCCATAAATAAAGTGTTTCTGGAACACAGCAGGTCTTCCTGGAACACAGAAGTTCTGTTTGTTTGCATATTATCTATGGCTGCTTTCTCAATATGATAGAATAGTGTAGTTACCAAGAACTTTAAAATATTTACTGTTTGGCCCTGTATTGAAAAAGCTTGATGACCTCTAATGTAAACAATTTCTTTTTGGTAACCTGATCATCTGCTTAATGACAAAAAATTTTCATATCCAGAAATATTTTTCTCCAAAATAATTGTAGTCTTTCATTAAAAATAACACACATCTATACAGATTTATCATCTTTACTGGCTCTCATAATGATTTCCATTTATAAAGCACTATTATATCTTTTAATTCTCACAGTCACTCAATGAGTTACACATCATGTGTTAATAAAAACTCTTTGTTTGCAAATAATAGAAACCAGCTCAAGTATCTTTTGTTGTTGGTGTAGTACTGGGGGTTGAATCCAGGATATTCTACCTCCAATCTATACCTCTAGCCCTTTTTTCACAACAAAGTCTTCCTAGGTTGATGAGAGTCTTGCTACATTGCTGAGGATATCCTTAAACCTGTGACCAGCCTCTCAAGTATTGCGATTACAGGCATGTGCCACTACGCCTGACTCAAGTGTCTTAAATAAGAAAAGGAAATTGAAGAAGAAAGTTGAGAACTTGGGGTTTGCTCTAGGAGCCTTGGGCAGGGGTCAGCTGATCTGAACAGGCCTAGAAAACCCAGACTCTTTAGGCCTCCTTTCACCTCCTTCCTATGTTTCCATTTTAACCTTTCCTTTTTTATGTGGATAGATTTTGTCTTCTTCCCTTTAATACAAGTGGATGTGATTGCTAACAGCTCAAGTCTCCATTTTACTCATCTTACCACTCTGAAGAACAGAGTAATTTGCCCCTTTCAAACCCAATCCTAAACATTACCAGGGAGAGAAATGTAGGTGGTTCAACTTTGGGCAGATTTTACATTTGTTCCAATAGTCTGTAGCAATTGCAGAAAATGGCTGCTAGGGAATTATGTATCAACTGTGGCTCCTCTATACATTGAGAGACTCTTCTATATATTGAGAGTTAAGAAGCATAATTGTGGATTAGCTAGATCCTTCAGAAGCTACCTACTTCATTACATTTCTCCTATTTTATGGAGGAGTAAATTGAATCTCAGAGACTCCAAATGTTCAAGTAGTAATTTGTCAAATACAAATACATGGACTCCAAATTCCATGAGTGTTTTGAGCATACCAGACTGATGCTCACTGATTACTGTGGTCTTGGGATGCTACAATAGTAACATCATATTTGGGCTATAGGTCCTGTTTTTCTCATTTCTTATCTCATTGCTTGACAGGTCATTGGAAGGCAGGCATTCCCTCTGCATCTTTTACTGTTTTCAGGCCACAGTGGGGCAATGGATGGACAGATGTAGATTTTGGAATTTCCTCTTGGTTGACTGTTGGGCTCAGAATGTTTTGATCCACCATTGGAGGGAAATTGAGTGAAAATGATCCACATGCCAATCTGGGCTGGCATCTCATTACTTTGCCAGGCTTTTGTTTTGCATCTTGTGTGTAATGCCAGCAACTAAATCTCCAAGCTCGATTAGCAATGGTTACAGCCCAGTAAGCATGACTCCAGGAACTGATTCTACATGATGTTTCATCAGGGACTATAGCCACAAAACCTGCTCCAGGGCCAGCAGACGAGGATGCTTCAGATACCAGGACTCTGATTCCTAGGCAGTTGCTGAATAGCATTTGCCATGATTTTATGGATTTACTTCTCTTAAGTTGAATGAGTAAAGCTAGCCACGTAATTTTGTAAAATATAGCTCTGAAATAGTCCTGGAAACTGGAGGTGTACTGAAAAATTTTCTTTGTGTACAGAAGAACTCAGGTGTGCAGGACAGGCACAGTGGAATTTGTCATTCCAGTACCCACTCCTTTCTTCTCCATATTTCCTCTAACTGTGCCCTGAATATACCTTTTCCATGTGCTGTGGTTTGTAAGTACAATCTCCCTCGGACCCCATGCTCTGGAGGCAGGCATGCTCTAAGATGGGTCCTTGGGGATGTGGTTTTGGGGACTATTATGTCCCTTGCCTCTCCCTTTGCTCTCTCTGCTTCATGCCATCACACCGTAAGGACTGGTAGCTTGACTCCTGCTTGGTGCTGGTGTAAAATGGACTATATATACATGGACTGAAATCTTCAGAACCATAAGAAAATAAATCTTTCTTCCTCTAAGTTGTGGTCATTAGGTATTTTGGGTGACAGCAGTTAGAGTGAGAATGCTGAATGAAACACCATGTGATTTGGGGTGGATCTGATCCCACCCATAGCTCAAGAATTAGGTTACGATGGACTTAAGCCAATTCGTGTTTTCCCTCTGGTTGTACTTACTAGTTTAGTTTGGTTAAGTGATCCACCTCAAGACAATGAAGGAGACCGATCCCAAGCAATGGGCATGCAATGTTGGAACTGATAGTTTATTTTCTCTGGATCTTTTAGGGTAGGAATGAGATACCTGAAATGGAGGCAGCTGTTTTGTTGTCATAGAGTAAAGGTCAAGCTATTATATGTTTGGGTATATATTGACCATGTGGAGTCTGCTGAGAAGCTGATTCCATGAAAGGAAGAGCTAAAAGA
>PVLC010045919.1:0-11611 GCA_004027655.1 Graphiurus murinus | reverse complement strand
ATCATGCAAGCCCACACAAGCTTACCTGATCCCCCTGACCCCACCCCTCACCTAGCTATTTAAGCAGACCCTTCCTTAATAAAGATTGAGGCTTGATCAGAATCCTGTCTTGCCTCCATTCTTCGCGTCGCTTGTTTGCTTCATTCCTTTAGGTTAAGCCGCCTCGGTCTCCCGTTCCCACCCCCCGCCGGCCGGGGCAGGAAATAACTATTGAAGCAGAGATTTTTTAAAAATCATAAGCAACTACTTTGTACATCATTGTGCAGCATATTTGTAAGATATTTTATATATAGAAATATATAGTATATATTAGATGAAATGAATAATTTTCTACTAAAATACAGTGTATAAAACTTGACTCCAGGCTAGGTATGGTGGTGTACACCTGTAATTCCAGTATTGGGAGGCTCAGACAGGAGGATCACAGGGGCATAGCTCAGAAGTAGAATGCCCCTGGGTTCAATCCTCTGTAACACACACACACACACACACACACACACACACACACACACACACACAACACCAAAAGAAAAGTCAAATGACAGATCACTGAGAGAAAAATATTATTTGCAGTATGTATCACAGATAACAGTAATATACCAAATAAATAGTTTTTAGAAATCAAAGGACACAAAGACCAAAACTCAATAAAAATAGGCGGACAGGAACTCACAATTCACCACTGCATGAGAAGATGAAGCTTGTGATGATGAGCAGGCTCCTGTCCTGACAGGTTATAAGCAGAGTTACAGCAATTGGTGCTTTCCAGAAAATAGATTTGAAAACTAACTTAAAGAGACAGTTCGGGCAGAACACAAGATGCTTTAATTGGACAGGTCAGTAAAAGGCTGAATATCCTTTAAAAGAGCATTTGCAGCTGGACATGATGGTACATACCTGTAACGCCAGTCCTTGGGAGACTGAGACATGAGGATTGGAAATTCAAGAACAACTTCAGCAAGTAGTAAGATTCTCAGCAACCTGGTAAGACCCTGCTTAAAAATAAAGAAAGCTGGGGGTGTACCTTGGAGGTAGAATACCCTTTGGTTCCATCCCCAATAGGACAAAAAACAGTTAAATAAAAGAGCATTAGAGCTAGGTGTAAGTGGGCACACATCTGTAATCCTAGTGCTTGGGAGGCTGAGACTGGAGGATTGAAGGTTTGAAGCCAGCCTCAGCAACTTAGCAAGACCCTCAGCATCTTAGTGTAAACCTGTTTCAAAATAAAAAGGGCTGGAAGTATAGCTCGAAGGTGGAATGACCCTGGGTTTAATTCCCAGTAAAACACACACACACACACACACACACACACACACACACACACACACACTCATTAGAATCAAAGCAAAACACGCCCTGCCTTTGTTTAAAAAAAAAAAAAATGTGGATATACTCTGGAAAATTCCATCAGAAAAGATCTTTGGAGCTAGAAAAGGTTAAGAGAGAGAACTACTGACACAGAAATGATAACTAAAAGTACATAGAGTGAAAAGCAAATTTCCCTAATAATAGTAAGAGCCCATTACTGCACTGTTTGTCCATCTGAGCTTGAAAGAATAAGTTACACTTTGGGGAATTCAATTTCTTTGCTGAACCCTGAGCTAGATCAGGGTTCAGCCAACGTTTTCAGCAGTGCCAAATAATGAATGTTTTCAGGGTTTCGGCCAGGCTGCCCATCACAGCGGCTCTGTCACTGCAGCACAGAAGATGCAACTGACAGGACACAAGCAAATGTGTGTGGCGTGTTCCAACAGACTTTATGCATGGACACTGACTTGGGAAGTTTACGTCGTTTTCATGTGTCATCAATTACTATTCCTCTTTTTATTATTTTTAACTGTTTAAAAATGTAAAACCAGCCGGGTGTGGTGACGCATGCTTGTAATCCCAGTCAGTACTTGGGAGGCTGAGACCAGAGAATCCAAGTTCACAGACAGCTTCAGCTACTTAGTGAGGCTCTTCACAACTTAGTGAGACCCTGTTTCAAAATAAAGTATAAAATATAGGACTGGGGATATAGCTCGGAAGTAGAATGCCCTTGGGTTCAATACCCAGTACCGCAAAAATAATAATAATAATAATAATAATAATAATAATAATAACAATAATAATAATAATAAATAAATAAAAATAAAAATGTAAAAACCATTCTTCGCCCAACGGGTGTAAGAAAATGGGCAGCTGGGCTGGATTTGGCTTTTGGGGTAATAATTTGACCATCCCTGGGCTAGAAGTTCTCTAAATTCCCTTCCAGCTCTGCATCTCCAAGATGTTACAGATTTTGTTTAGCTAACACAAGGGTTATGCTTCTTTTACACCATCTTGCACCTTCTGCAGCCTAAAGCAGTTTCTCAAGCTTTATTTCCTTATATCCTCATTAAATAAGAATTAGAAAGGCTTCACATCATTCATATAGCCGACATTACTGCGTATATGCAGGGGGTAGAGGTGGGTAACTGTGGATTGAACCCAGTGGTGCTCAGCCACTGAGCTACATCCCCAGCTCATTTATTTATTTATTTATTTATTTATTTATTTATTTATTTATTCACTTATTTATTTATTTATTTATTTATTTATTTATTTATTTATCTATCTATTTGGTACTGGGTAGTGAACTCAGAGGTGTTCTATCTCTAAACTAGATCCCCAGCCCTATTTCATTTTTAAATTTTGAGACAAGATCTCAATAATTTGCCCAGGTTAGCCTCAAACTTTCATTTCTCTTGCCTCAGCCTTCCAAGTTATTGGGATTATAGGCGTGTGCCACCAAGTCTGGCTCATATCACTTAAAAAGGAATTATTTTTGTTTTTCCACATATATATCTCTGGGTTCACTGCAAAGAGATTCCCAGAATTGTCCTCATACATCTGAGAAATACTGACTTGCAGTTGTTGAGACTCGAGAATTCCCAAAGTGAAAGCCCCCCAAAAGCCTCCTTCTTCTTTCTGCTGTAAGGAATATTAGTGTTCCACTAACTGTGCCATAAATGGGGACAGCTGACTTACACCTACTTCACAGAACGGCGAGTTCCAGTAAGACGTCTGCATGACTTCCCCTCAGTCCTCTTTCTCCCTCATGGTCAGAAGCCAAAGTCTGAGATAGAACAAGAATCCACATACTCACCCTTCTCCCCCAGTCACCTGAGACCACAAGGCTTTTCAGCCAACATCGGATCCACCTACTACCACATACCTGGTTAGAACAGCTACAAGCTTAATATGCTGGGGTTCTACACTTCTGGTTGGTCTGTGCCAAATGTCTTTAAATTGCAGAGAAGGAGAGAAAGATAACAGTAACCAGCAGTCTGAAAACTACTCCTAGAAGAAGGATGGGAAGCCAAGTGTAGTGGTACAAACCTGTAATCCCCAGTACCTGAGAGCCTGAGACAGGAAGATCGAAGGTTTGAGGCCAGCCTCAACAACTTAGTGAGACCCTGTTTCAAAATCAAAAGTAAAATAGAGCTGGAGATGTAGCCTGGAGGTAGAATGTCCCTCGGTTCAATTCCCAGCACCCAGAAAAAAGAAGGAGGAGGAGAAGAAAGAAGAAGAAGAGGAGGAGGAAGAAGAGAAGGAGGAGGAGGAGGAGGAGGAGGAGGAGGAGGAGAAGGAGAAGGAGAATGGGACTGTGGAATGCCCCATTTCCCTACAGAGGTCTTTTATTGTTAAGGAGCCTCATAAGAAGAAGAGGAAGCCCTGGGCATAGGACCATCGATAGACTAGAGAGCCAGGGGTGTCGCAGCACTCAGTGGCTCACCCTTCCCATGAGCCTGCAGTGTGCGAAGTCAGGGGAGACTGCTAACACCTTTGGGACAGATAAGGGATGCTCAGGCACGGGTGAGGTACTTCCTCTCTGGATTTCGCTGCCACCCTCCTTTGCTCCAGGCTTCAGAGACTTCTGTACGCTCATCATTTCCCTTCCCCATGGCTGGGACAATATTTTCAAGTCTCACCTTGATTGCAGGCAGATACCTTGTCTATTCTCTCCCTATTCTAGAATTTAATATCTTTGTTTTACTTTGTTTTATTTTACTTTGTTTTTATTTTACTTTATGGTACAGGGGCATTCCACCACTGAGCTACACTCCTAACCTGTTCTATTTATTTTGAAACAGAGTCTCATGAAATTACCACGTGCTGGCCTGGAGCCTGTGATCCTCCTGTCTTAGCCTCCCAAGTACTGAGATTTGAAGCATGTCCCACCATTCCTGGCTTAGAATTTAATATCTTAAAACAGAAGTCAAGCCGGGCGTGGTGGCGCACGCTTATAATCCCAGCACTTGGGAGGCTGAGACCAGAGGATCCGGGTTCGAGACCAGCCTCAGCTACCTAGTGAGGCACTCTGCAACTTAGTGAGACCCGGTTTCAAAATAAAGAATACAAAATAGGGCTGGGGGTATAGCTTGGAGGTAGAATGCCCCTGAGTTCAATCCCCAGTACCGAAAAAAAAAAAAAATAGAAGTCAAAAAGTCTTGCAGACTTCTGCTTTCTCCCCAAACAATGAGGATAGACTGACCATGAGCTTGAATAGGGGGAAGACCAAGGAGAGGCATGAAAAAAAAAATACAGGTAATATGTGAAATATCATCTGGCCACATGTTCCTTTTTCAGTATTTATGTAGGTCCTAGATACCCTCCTTACACAATTTTGTACCCATCATGGCCCCATCTACTAAAATATATTGTAAAGTCCACTTCCTACTTCTAATTCCTTTTCCCTTAACTGAGAATTCCTCTCTGTTATGGCCCTCTGTTTCTATATTAGAGTAAGATCCTACGTAGCTGCTAAATGTCAAGTTGTAGAAGAATATATGATAATATTGACAGTAAAAATTATAAAGATACTATGAACTGTTCAATCACAATTTTATAATATTCATACAGTGGTCCCTTGGAATCCATGGGGGATTGGTTCCAAGATTCCTGAGAATACCAAAACCTCCAGACACTCAAGCCCCTTATATAACATGGCACAGTATTTACATATAACTTATGCACTGCCTCCTGTACTTCAAATCATCTCCTGATTACTATTAGGAGGGGGTACTAGGGATTGAACCCAGAGAAATTCAACCTTGGAACTACACCCCCAGCTCTAGTTTATTTTTTGTTTTGAAGCAGAGTATGGAAGTTATGGAAGACCTCATTAAGTTGCTGAGGCTGACCACAAACCCGCGATTCTCTTGTCTCAGCCTCCCAAGTACTAGGATTATAAACCTATGCCACCATGCCTGGCCAGAACAGATATTTTTTACTGTATCTGTGGTTGCCGAACCAGAGGGTATGGAGGGCCGATAGAACTTGAATAAAGCCCATAGAAAAAGTCTGGGAAGATCTTCACCAGAATTTCAGAAGAGATGTCTGTGTATGGGGATGATAAGTGAGAATATTAATACTAGTTTTCTTTTTATAATGTGCATATGTTATCTGTATGATCAGAGAAATAAAGTACTATTATTTAAAAAGACAAAAACATTTGTCGAGGTTAGGATTTGTTGTGTGTGTGTGTGCGCGCACGCGCGCGAATCTTGGGGGTTGAGCCCAGGGGCATTCTACCTCTGAGCTACAACCTCAGTCCTATTTTAATTTTTATTTTGAAACAAGGTCTCACTAAGTTGTGGAGGACCTCACTAAATTGCTGAGGCTGACCACAAACCTATGATCCTATTATCTCAGCTTATACAGTATGTATAATACTATACCTGAATAGGAAGGTGTTTTTTTGTTTTGTTTTGGTTTTTGTTTTTGTTTGTTTTGTTTTGTTTTTGAGGTACTAGGGATTGAACTCGAGGGCATTCTACCTCCGAGCTATACCCCCAGCCCTATTTTTTATTCTTTATTTTGAAACCAGGTCTCACTAAGTTGTGGAGTGCCTCACTAGGTAGCTGTGGCTGGCCGCGACCCGGATCCTCCAGTCTCAGCTTCCCAAATGCTGGGATTACAAACGTGCGCCACCACACCTGGTGAATAGAAAGGTTTTTAAGGAACAAGAAGCGAAGGCATGGTGGTCCACACCTACAATCCCAGTAGGTAACTGAGATAGGAGGGATCACAGGTTCCAGTTCAGCCTCAGCAACTTAAGGAACAAGAGCAGAGATCTCCAACAAGAACAATAAGAAAAGAAATCTCTCTGGAGGTCATCTCAGACTCTAGTTGGGCTACCTTGCTCACCACCTAATTCTTTTGCATAAATTAAATATCTTGGCTGTCCCCTGGAAAATCTACTTCATAAATGTATTTTGCAGCCAGGCGTGGTGGCGCACGCTTGCAATCCCAGTACTTGGGAGGCTGAGACCCGAGGATACGGGTTCGTGGCCAGCCTCAGCTACTTAGTGAGGCTCTCTGCAACTTAGTGAGACCCTGTTTCAAAATAAAAATTACAAAATAGGACTGGGGGTGTAGCTCGGAAGTAGACTGCCCCTGGGTTCAATACCCAGTACCGCAAAAAAAATGTATTTTGCAAATCACATGCACACTGATTTCTGATCCAAAGACGACAGAGCACTACAAATATATTATCTTCTCCAAGCAACCCCAGGTCAGGAAGTAAGCTGAGTTTGTCATACAGGTTGTGTGCTCCAGTTCAACAGTTAAGTCATCATTAACCTATTGGGTAAAAATCTGGTCTGAATACTTGTCCTGAGCTTCAAAATGCCTGACTCCATCCTCTGTCTCCAGGCTCTGCTCCACCTTAACTTTTCTCATGGGAAGTCAGACAGCTCCACCTTTTGCCCAGCCTGCAGGTCAGATCGAATCAAGGTGATCAGGAGAGGAGTGGCACTGATGCCAGGCATAAACAGTGATTTATTATGAATGGAAAGCTTAAGAACCCCCATTTATTGCTGATTCTGGACTTGATTTCACTTACAACCACTTTAATTGTCTCCGTATGTGATAACTGAGCGTCTTTTGCTCCATTTGGAGTTGCAAAGTGGTTTGACTCAGACCAGTGGTGCTATATCTTCTGTTTGGTTTGGGGATTGCTGAGTAACCAGAACAGCAGAGGGAGAGCTTCTGCAATTTCTGCTGAGGATAGGCACATGGCTGATGTTCTTTAAAAACTGATCTATGATTCTATGAATCTTTAGGAAAGTCTCAAAATTACACTTGGTTCTCTAAATCTAGCTGACTTTTGGTTAATTCTTAGTTTACCCTCCAGGGTTTTAACCACCCCCAATTGTTTCATTCGTTCAACTCTTTATTGAGTACTGAGATATGTAAGATATTCTGTTAAGCAATGGGGGTGAAATAGTGAACAATACATAGTCCCTTCTGTGACTATAATTAGAACTATATATGTGGTTTAGATAGAGGTAAGGCCAAAAAAAATTTAAAAAGCAAAATAGCAATTCTGATCCACTGTGGTAAGAGGTGTGTGTAATAGAGTAACTGCAATTACAAAGTGCTACAGGAGTACACCGCAGAGGCACACAGGTGTTGAGGCACACAGGTGTTGGGGCACGGGGATGTGCCCAGGGGAAATGATGTCTCAGCTTAGACCCTGTACCAGTGAGCTGCTGCAGTGTTTCATGTGTGTGCCAGGATTGTTGCCTTGCCAGAAAAAAAAAATGAGATCATAGACAGCAAGTGCAACACTCAGAGAAAGATTTTATTTAGCAAGGAATAACAATTAAAGTTTAAGCAAGCAAAGCAAAAGCCCTCAACCAAAGAGGGGGGCACCTTGAGCAAGAGCACCATCACTGTCTCTCCTCAGGGGTTTTTATTAGCAGTAAGCCTTGCAGATCACTCTGACCCTTTCCCCCACACCTGGGTTTGCTTTTTTAACTTTTTTTTTTTCTGAACTCCAACTTGGATCGCCTCCTGCAGTTGTTTTTTCGTTTTTGTCGGCTCAGGGCTGATTTTTTGATGACCTTGGAATGTACTATTTCCATGGACCTTCTCCCTCTCTGCCTACATTTTACTGACTCCTCACCAGGGCTTCCATAATAACGTTCCATAGACTGGGCGGCTGAAACAACAGAAATATATTTTCCATCAATTCCAGAGGCTGGAAGTCTGAGATCAAGGTGTCGCAGGGGTGGCGTCTTCTGGGGCCTGTCATCCATCTATTCCCTGTGTCTCCATATGATCTTCTCTCCATACACTGGTGCCCTCATTTCTTCTTGTTATGAGGACATAGGTCATACTAGATCAGGGCCCACCCTGATGACCTCATTTTAAAGAGCCTACCTCCAAATATCCCCACATCTGGAGGTGTTGAGGGTCAGGGCTTTAGGGGACACGGTTCATTCCATCACAGGCCTGAAGGGCAAAGAGGCACCTGCCTGGCAGACAGAAGCACAGGGAAGGGTTTCCAGCATGAGCAAGGGGCAAGAGAAAGACCCCTAGTTGAACTCGACAGTCAAGTCAGAAAGGGCTTGTTACTGTTAGAGCAAGAACTTTATCTTAAGAATAATGGGAGGCTATTGAAGCATTTTAATTTAGGAAACAGTGTGACAAGATTGGCTTTTTAGAAGGACTATTTGGCTGCTGTGCGAAGAATGGCTGAAGAGGAGAGTGTGGTTGAAGGGAGAGACTATCGTGTCCTGAACTAGGGTGGTGCAGGCCAGAAGCAGAGAAGTGGGTGGAGTTAATGTAACTGACAAGATCTGGTGGTTATTGGATAAGGGGGTGAAAAGAGAGAAGAGTGGAAGGTAGCATCCATCTGCCTGACTTAGCAAAGGAAAGACCAAGGCACAGAACATGGAAGGAGGAGAACCAGACTTGCTGGTTCAGTCAAAAGTAGACCCTGAGCCAGGCACAATGGTGCAGGCCTGTAATCCTAGTACTTGGGAGGCTGAGACAAGATGATGGCAGGTTTGAGATCAGCCTCAGAAACTTAGTGAGATCCTGTTTCGAAATAAAAAATAAAGCCGGGCGTGGTGGCGCACGCTTGTAATCCCAGTACTTTGGAGGTTGAGACAGGAGGATCACAGGTTCGAAGCCAGCCGTGGCAACTTAATATTGGGCTGGAGGTGTAGCTCAGAGGTAGAATGCCCCAGAGTTCAATTCCCAATACCCTGCCCCCCAACACACACACACACACACACACACACACACACACACACACACACACACACACAGTAGATCCTGTAATCAAGAGACCACCAACATTACCACCCAACCTCACCTCTGAGGACCACCGTGTGTGTGTGTGTGTGTGTGTGTGTGTGTGTGTGTGTGTGTGTGTGTTGGGGGGCAGGTATTGGGGAATGAACCCAGAGGCATTCTACCTCTCAACTATACTCATAGACCTTTTTTCATTTTTTGTTTTGAAACAAGTTCTCACTAGGTTACTGAGAGTCATCAAGTTGCTGAGGCTGGTATCGAACCTGGATTCTGTTGTCTCAGCAGGGTCTCACTAGGTTGGGGAGTGCCTCACTAGGTAGCTGAGGCTGACCTGGAACCCAGATTCTCCGATCTCAGCCTCCCAAATGCTGTGATTACAAGCGTGCGCCACCACGCCCGGCTTTCCATTTAATTCTTAGAACTCTGAGAAGTGGTTATTTTTATTTCCACCTTACATATAAGGAAACTGATGCTGTGAAAGGTGCAGTAACTTGCCCAGAGTTGCAGGGCTATATAGAACCTTGAACTCAGCCATCTCTGACTCCAAGGCCTGTGCTATGAACTACTAGGCCAGTCACCTCCACCAGCCCTTCCCTGAGAACCAGGATGAATTTAAATCCATCCCATAAAAGTCTTCTTGCTCTTTATTTTTTATTTTTTGTTGTTTGGCATTGAACCCAGAACCTCACAAATGCTAAACACATGATCTTCTTGACTTTTTAATACTTTTTTTTTCAGGTTTCTTAATGTAATAATTTATTAAAGATTTTTATTTTTCTGTTGAAAGAACTTTCTAAGAAAGAAGCAAAATTGATAAACTCTTAGCAATTCTATAAAGAAGACAGGTTCCTAATCTTTTTTTTTTTTTTCTAGTACTGGGGCCTGAACCCAGAGACATTCTACCTCCGAGCTACACCCCCAACCCTATTTTTTATTCTTTATTTTGAAACAAGGTCTCACTAAATTGCAGAGGGCCTCACTAAGTAGCTGAGGCTGGCCGAGAACTCAAATCCTCCGGTCTCAGCCTCCCAAATACTGGGATTACAAGCGTGGGCCACCACACCTGACTCGGGTACCTGCTGAGGCTGTCCTCAAACTTGCAAACCTGTCTCAGCCTCCCAGGTCCTGGGATTACAGGCATGTGCCACCACACCTGGCTTAAAAAAAAATAATTTTATTTGTCTGAAATAAGTTGCCAATAAGCTATATAATTCACCTTCTCAAGAGAATGATATTGGATGGTTAGGAGTAAGTAGAAATTTTTCTAGGAAAAAAAAAAATCACGCTAATATCTCCAAGTTGGAAGGAAGGTATATTGGACAAGGTTTTATTTTTATTTATTTTTTACTTGATCACTATAGGCTTCTTTTTAAAAAAAAATTGGTAGGGGGTACTGGGAATTGAGCCCCAGGACATTCTACCTCTGAGCTATACCCCTACTCCTATTTTGAATCAAAGTCTTGCTAGCCTGATGAGAGTCTCACTACCTGCTGAGGCTGTCCTCAAACTTGCAAACCTGTCTCAGCCTCCCAGGTCCTGGGATTACAGGCATGTGCCACCACACCTGGCTTAAAAAAAATAATAATTTTATTTGTATATTGCAATTATACATCATAGTGAGGTTCAATGTGATATAAACATGCATGCACACAGCTCTGGGTGTATTTCCTTCCACATTCTGCCCCACTCCCCTTTTCATACATATTTTACTAAAAAGTAATTAAGTGTCCTTGGCGGGGGTGGGGGGGCGGGGGTGTCTAACAAACTTGAGCTCCTTCTTTCTTTCTTTCTTTCTTTCTTTCTTTCTTTCTTTCTTTCTTTCTAGTGCTGAAGATTGAACCCAGGGGCATTCTACTTCTCAGCCACACCCCCCAGCCCTATTATTTTTTTAAATTTTGAAATAGGGTCTTCCTAAATTGCTGAGAGAAAGTCTTGCCAAGTTGCTGAGGCTGTCCTCAAACCTGCAGTTCTCCTACAGGCATGTACCACCAGGCCTGGCAAACTTCATTTTTTAATATGATGTGAATAATGCTTCTGGAATTGGACAACCTAGCAAACCCATAACTATACTGGTTTGGATCAAATTACCAAGCCATAGGTTTAAATTCAGAGTGGACTGCCAAACACCTTATCTCTATGGACAGATTAGATCAATGTGTCAGAGCATCTGCACCAGCCCTTGGCCAGCAGGCAGAGAATCTGGAGTCCCCCAGAGCATCGGAGAATACAACATGTCTGCCTAGCTGTGTTTCCTTTATTTTGAATTCTTAAGAGAAGACCACTTAGTGTGGTAGCTGAGTTGAAACTCAGTTTTCTGACTAACAAGCACTGTGAACCCAAGACGCTCCTGTTCCTTCAACTACAGAATGGAAAGCTTGACCAAGACATGTTTATCAGTGGCCTTCAAGGACTTTGCAAGTCTATGTGGACTCGCTGCCACTTTCTCCCATAAGAAAGTGACAAGAGCTGTTAATTTTCTCACGTACTTGATGGATAGCTGTTGTGTTTGATAAACTGGGAGATACAGTAGTTAACAGCCAAG
>PVLC010045918.1:0-11852 GCA_004027655.1 Graphiurus murinus | reverse complement strand
TGTGAAACGCCTGACAAGAACAGCTTAGAGGGGGAAGGTCTTGCTTTAGCTCATGGTTTCAGAGGTCCAGTCCAGAGTCAGCAGGCTGCAAGGCAGAGAGACATTATGGCGACAGGGCATGGCGGAGGTAAGCTGCTCAACTCTTGGTGGCCAGAAGCAGAGAGTGAGAGAGGGCAGGGGGCTAGGGACAGGGACAGTCCTCAGGCCACGCCTCTGGTGGCCCACCTCCTCCATCATGCCCCCGCTTTGAACCTTGCTACATTGGGACACAGGAGCTTTCCTGGGGGGACATCCCAGACCCAAACCGTAACACCTCAGGGGAATTCTCGAATCCACACTTTTCCAGTCAGCTTTCTTCCTCATAAGTGAAGTCTCAGTTGTGACGGATGGCATAAACACCTGTGGAATCAATTTGGCAACATCTATCAAAATGATAAATTTGTATTTCCTTGTATTTAAGAAGTTCCTTTTCCATTTGCATCTAATCCTACTGATAAACTAGCACGCGAAGGGGAAAGGCCCTCCTTTCCACCACCATGAACCTCTCTATCTAGGCCGTTTCTCTCTCCTCATCCTCCCTTCGCCTGCCTACCCCTGCTGTGGAGCAGGCAGCACTCGGCTGGCTTTCCTTCACCTTTCTGTCACCGCAGGGAAAAGCCATTGCTCTGCACATCATTGGTGCTGTCAGGTGCACCTCTGTCGCAGGTGCAGCTGCCTCCCACAGGCCATCCTGAGAGCACAACCAGGAAGAGCTGACCCTTCACTTGGTTTCTGGGATTCTACTCCCTTTTGGTGCCCCTTGTAGCTTCCTGCTGCTCCTTCGTGGTCTTCCGTTGCGGGTTCCTCCTCAGTTCCCTCCCTCTGGGTGTTGGGATGCTCCACTACTCTTCATCTGCATGGCGTCCCTAAGCAATCGCACCCATCTTCACAGCCCTAAATACCATCTGTGCACTGTTGACTCCAGGCTAAACCCTGCTTCCTCAGCCCTGGATTCCTGTCTCCCACTGCAGTCTTGATGTCTAGATCTGCATCTCTCACAGGCATCTCAAGCTAGCCTGTCTAAACTAAACTGCTGATTCCTCATCCTCCTTGGAGATAGGAAAACCACTTCTTCTCGTTTTTCCTGCCCCACAAATTGCCACCTCCATTATTCTAGTTTCTTAAGCCAATGAAAACTAAAAACCTTGGATAACCTTGGAATTATCCTTAGCTCTTCTTTCTCATCCCACACCAATCCACCAACAAGTCCTTTCCTTTCCTTTGGCCCTACCTCTGAGCTACACCCCCAGCCTTTTTGATTTTCCTTTTTTAAAAAAAATTTTTTTGTGGTACGAGGGATTGAACCCAGGGGCATTCTACCTCCAAGCTACACCCCCAGCCCTATTTTTTTATTCTTTATTTTGAAACAGGGTCTCACTAAGTTATGGAGGGCCTCACTAAGTAGTTGAGGCTGGCCACGAACCTTTGATCCTCCTGTCTCAGCCTCCCAAGCACTGGGATTACAAGCATGCACCACCATGCCTGGCTAGCCCTTTTGATTTTGAAACAGGGTCTTCCTAAGTTGCTGAGGATCTCACTAAGTTGCTGAGGCTAACCTTGAACCTGTGTTCCTCCTGTCTCAGCCTCTCAAGTACTGGGATTATAGGCGTGTGCCACCTCACTCAGCTATCCACAAGGGTCTTTTGAAATGTATCTAGAATCTTACTTCTCCGTGGTGGCTGCCCTGCCTGGCCCAGTAATCCTCACCTTTCTGGGTTACTGTTACTATCACAGTAGTCTCCTGATTGATCTTCCTGCTTCCACTTTCCCTACCTTCAGTCAGTTATCACCACAGCAACCAAAGATTCCTTAAAACACCAGACCCATCACATCCTTGCCTTTGCTTGAAACTATCCTGAGACTTTGCAGGCCTTGGAGGCGTCCCTCCCATCCTCCACCCACCATTCATTCCCCTGCCTTAGGACTTTTGCACTTGCTGTTCCCTTGGCTTGGAATGCTCTCCCTCTCCAGATATCATCCAGGCTTCTTCCTTTATTTCATTTGAGTCTGTGGGTGTCACCTCATCATACCGGCCACCCTAAACCACATTTTATAAACTACAGTAGTCCTCCCTATTCACAGTTTTGCTTTCTGAAGTTTTAGTTACCCATGGTCTAAAAATATTAAATGGAAAATTCCAGAAACACACAATTCATAAGTTTTAAATAGTCTACCATGCTGAGTAGCATGATGAAATCTCACACCTTCTACTCTGTCCTACCCAGGACATGACTCATCCTTTATCTCGTGTATGCTTCTCCTTAGTTCCTCAGAGCTGTCTAGGTTGTGGTATGGCAGAGCTAAGGTTCAAGCAATCCCTACTTTACTTAAGAATGGCCCCAGGCTGGGTGCTGTGGTGCATGCCTGTAATTTCAGTACCTGGGAGGCTGAGACAGGAGGATCATAGGTTCCAGGCCAGCCTCAGCAATTTATCGAGATTCTGCTTTAAAATAAAAAGGGCTGGGATATAGCTCAGAGATAGAATACCCTGGGTTCCATCCCCAGTACAAAAGAAAAAAAAAAAAAAGAAGAGCCCCAAAGTAGTGATGCTGGCAATTTTATTATAGCATATTGTTATAATTGTTTTATTTTCACTAGTACTTTTTGTTTTGTTTTTGGTGATACTGGGGGTTGAACCCAGAGGCATTCTACCTTTGAGCTATATCCCTAGCCCAATTTTATTTTGTTTTGTTTTGTTTTTTGCGGTATGGGAATTGAACTCAGGGGCATTCTACCTCCGAGCTATACCCCCAGCCCTATTTTTTATTCTTTATTTTGAAACCGGGTCTCACTAAGTTGTGGAGGGCCTCACTAGGTAGCTGAGGCTGGCCACGAACCCCGATCCTGCGGTCTCAGCCTCCCAAATGCTGGGATTACAAGCGTGCGCCACCACGCCCGGCCCTAGCCCAATTTTATTACTTATTTGGAAACATGGTCTTGATAGATTGATGAGTCTCACTACTTTCTTTTTTTTTTTTTTTTTTGCGGTGCTGGGGATTGAGCTCAGGGGCATTCTACCTCCGAGCTATACCCCCAGGCCTATTTTTTATTCTTTATTTTGAAACCAAGTCTCACTAAGTTGCGGAGTGCCTCACTAGGTAGCTGAGGCTGGCCGCGAACCCGGATCCTCTGGTCTCAGCCTCCCGAATGCTGGGATTACAAGCGTGCGCCACCATGCCCGGCGAGTCTCACTACTTTCTAAGGCTGTCCTCAAACCTGGAATCCTCTGGTCTCAGTCTCTCATGTACTGAGATTACAGTTGTGTGCCACCACACCCAGCTCTTTCACTAGCTATTGTTAATCTCTTACTGCATCTCATTTATTTATAAGTTAAATATTATTGTGGTGGTATATGTGAAGGAAAAAAAACATGGTATATCTCTAGGTTTCAGATATCCATTGGAATGTATACCCCACTAGTAGTAGTAACACCCTCCTTGCCCAGTTATCTCCTCTTTACCCTACTTTATTACACCACCAGACATATTTTGTTTATTGTCTGTCTCCTGTACTATGCTATAAATGCCTCGAGGGCAAGAGTCTTTTCTGGTACCCTTTTTGAGGTAATTTCAGTGTATTAACAAAACCTAGGATGGGGCAGGTACATAGATATTGGGGGGGGGTAAATGATGTGTGTACAAGGATATTTTTATTTGTTGCAGTATGATTAGCAAAAGGGCCTAAGTGACCATCAACATGGAGCTGTTTTTACAAACTATAGTAATTTTTTTTTTTTTTTTTTTTTGTGGTACTGGGGATAGAACCCAGGGGCATTCTACCGCCGAGCTACAGCCCCAGCCCTATTTTTTTATTCTTTAGTTTGAAACAGGGTCTCACTAAGTTGCAGAGTGCCTCACTAGGCTGGCTGCGAACCCAGATACTCCGGTCTCAGCCTCCCAAATGCTGGGATTACAAGCGTGAGCCACCACGCCCGGCCTATGGTAATTTTTGAAGGGCAGTAGTAAGCAGAATTTGGCAAGCCGAGTATGGTGGCTTGTAATCCCAGTACTTGGGAGGCTGAGACAGGAGAATCACAAATTTTTAGCCAGTCTGAGCTACTTAATGAGGCCCTGTTTCAAAATAAAGAATAATAAAAAAAAAATAGGCCTGGGGGTGTAGCTTAGAGGTAGAATGCCCCTGGGTTCAATCCCTAGTTCCACCAAAACAAAAAAAAACCCCAAACTATATACTGATGTGCAACAATGATAAAATATATTAAGAAAAAATGTTCACTGTATAGTCTACTGTCTACTCTGTGTTTGTGTGTGTGTGTGTGTGTTGAATTCACATGTAAATGTCTATTCTGTCATTGGAAGGATGCAACACTGCCTCTCAGAAGGGTCCTTTCCTGATCCCTATGAAAGTGTGGTCTTTCTTGGAGGCTATTTGGTATTAGGGGGGAAAGAACCCTCCCTCTGTCTTTCTATTTTGGCTAGTAATGGTTAATATTGATTATAAAGAAAAATCCAGACCAGTCAACCCTAAATTCTGATCATGTTTCAAAAAGTAGGGAGGTCTCTCCCTTATAGTCCTGTTGGGTAGATATGTTTGTTTTGCCCCTGGTAAAAAATTGAGACATAACTGTCCAAACCCCAAGACAGATAGGGCTGAGCTGTAACTAAGGCAATAAAAGACAATGTTCTCTTGGTAGTTTGTCATCTATCTGATCAAATACCATGAATACTGGCTGGTGGTGAGTCTTACCTTTCTCCATATGGTCAGTCAATTTTGTGAAATAGCTATTTTATTCCTCCCTCCCTCCCTTACTTACTTACTTACTTTTGTTGCATTGGGGATTGAACTCACCGGCATTCTACCTCTGAGCTAAACCCCTAGCCCTATTTTATTTTATTTATTTTATTTTTATTTTTGTGGTACTAGGGATGGAACCCAGGGGCATTCTACCTCCGAGCTATACCCCCAGCCCTAATTTTTATTCTTTATTTTGAAACAGGGTCTCACTAAGTTGCAGAGTGCCTCACTAGGTAGCTGAGACTGGCCTCGAATCTGGATCCTCCTGTCTCAGCCTCCCAAATGCTGGGATTACAAGCGTGCGCCACCACGCCCGGCTGCCCTATTTTATTTTGAAACAGGGTCTTACTAAGTTGCCGAGGCTGGCTGCAAACCTGTGATCCTCCCATCTCAGCCTCCCGAGTACTGGGATTACAGGTGTGTGCCACCATGCCCCATGTGAAGTATCTTTTTGTCCTTGGTTGAGAAAGTGTTTTCTTTTCTGGCTCAAGTCGTGGCAGAGGGACAAAACCTTGCATTGTGTTGTAGTTGTGCAGACTTTGTCGGACCCTCATATGCTGCCTGGACATCACCTATCTCTGTGAAGGAGGAGGACATGTTTTCAGCCCAGGGACTTGTTACCTTTCTAATTGTCCTCGTAGCAGTCCTTACTCCATTTAGGGGCTTGCTTGGTTGCATTATAGCTTCTCCCCAGAGAGAAGTGGTCAACTTTTTTGTTTACATTTTTGTTTTTTGTAAATTAAGAGGCAAACACGCCAAGGTCAACACTTAAAAACACATCTATTTATGTGGTACCAACATTGGCCCATATGAAATGCAAATACTGATTCGACATTTATGATCTTGGAACACTGCAACGTGTCTTTCATAAATATTACTCTTTTCACTCACACTCAGCACTGGATACAGTAAGGTCTAAGAGAGTAAGAATGATTTGAGAAAAGAAAAAAAAAAACAGTGGCTACTTGTTCTTCAGTCTGGCTGACAGTGGAGACGTGACTAATTTACTCAAACCATGCACGTGAGGCATGCTTAGAAATCTGCATGCAGATGCACAATCGTGCCACAACCCCATACCTGGACCACATTCTATCCACAAGTTAATGGTCTAGAATGCTATAAAAGACATTTTCTGATTACTCACAAAACTTCAAGAATACCTAAGATACCATACCAGGCCTCCCAGCACACCTGGAGAGGAGAGTCAAGGCAACCCAATTACACCTTCTTAGAAACAGGTGTCATTCGAATGACTAATACAACCACCTGGCAGAACATTCTTCATTCCGACTTGTTCAAAAGTTGACCACCTCTCTCTCATTCTTATTCTCTTAGACCTTACTGTATCCAGTGCTGAGTGTGAGTGAAAAGAGTAATATTTATGAAAGACACGTTGCAGTGTTCCAAGATCATAAATGTCGAATCAGTATTTGCATTTCATATGGGCCAATGTTGGTACCACATAAATAGATGTGTTTTTAAGTGTTGACCTTGGCGTGTTTGCCTCTTAATTTACAAAAAACAAAAATGTAAACAAAAAAGTTGACCACTTCTCTCTGGGGAGAAGCTATAATGCAACCAAGCAAGCCCCTAAATGGAGTAAGGACTGCTACGAGGACAATTAGAAAGGTAACAAGTCCCTGGGCTGAAAACATGTCCTCCTCCTTCACAGAGATAGGTGATGTCCAGGCAGCATATGAGGGTCCGACAAAGTCTGCACAACTACAACACAATGCAAGGTTTTGTCCCTCTGCCACGACTTGAGCCAGAAAAGAAAACACTTTCTCAACCAAGGACAAAAAGATACTTCACATGGGGCATGGTGGCACACACCTGTAATCCCAGTACTCGGGAGGCTGAGATGGGAGGATCACAGGTTTGCAGCCAGCCTCGGCAACTTAGTAAGACCCTGTTTCAAAATAAAATAGGGCAGCCGGGCGTGGTGGCGCACGCTTGTAATCCCAGCATTTGGGAGGCTGAGACAGGAGGATCCAGATTCGAGGCCAGTCTCAGCTACCTAGTGAGGCACTCTGCAACTTAGTGAGACCCTGTTTCAAAATAAAGAATAAAAATTAGGGCTGGGGGTATAGCTCGGAGGTAGAATGCCCCTGGGTTCCATCCCTAGTACCACAAAAATAAAAATAAAATAAATAAAATAAAATAGGGCTAGGGGTTTAGCTCAGAGGTAGAATGCCGGTGAGTTCAATCCCCAATGCAACAAAAGTAAGTAAGTAAGTAAGGGAGGGAGGGAGGAATAAAATAGCTATTTCACAAAATTGACTGACCATATGGAGAAAGGTAAGACTCACCACCAGCCAGTATTCATGGTATTTGATCAGATAGATGACAAACTACCAAGAGAACATTGTCTTTTATTGCCTTAGTTACAGCTCAGCCCTATCTGTCTTGGGGTTTGGACAGTTATGTCTCAATTTTTTACCAGGGGCAAAACAAACATATCTACCCAACAGGACTATAAGGGAGAGACCTCCCTACTTTTTGAAACATGATCAGAATTTAGGGTTGACTGGTCTGGATTTTTCTTTATAATCAATATTAACCATTACTAGCCAAAATAGAAAGACAGAGGGAGGGTTCTTTCCCCCCTAATACCAAATAGCCTCCAAGAAAGACCACACTTTCATAGGGATCAGGAAAGGACCCTTCTGAGAGGCAGTGTTGCATCCTTCCAATGACAGAATAGACATTTACATGTGAATTCAACACACACACACACACACAAACACAGAGTAGACAGTAGACTATACAGTGAACATTTTTTCTTAATATATTTTATCATTGTTGCACATCAGTATATAGTTTGGGGTTTTTTTTTGTTTTGGTGGAACTAGGGATTGAACCCAGGGGCATTCTACCTCTAAGCTACACCCCCAGGCCTATTTTTTTTTTATTATTCTTTATTTTGAAACAGGGCCTCATTAAGTAGCTCAGACTGGCTAAAAATTTGTGATTCTCCTGTCTCAGCCTCCCAAGTACTGGGATTACAAGCCACCATACTCGGCTTGCCAAATTCTGCTTACTACTGCCCTTCAAAAATTACCATAGGCCGGGCGTGGTGGCTCACGCTTGTAATCCCAGCATTTGGGAGGCTGAGACCGGAGTATCTGGGTTCGCAGCCAGCCTAGTGAGGCACTCTGCAACTTAGTGAGACCCTGTTTCAAACTAAAGAATAAAAAAATAGGGCTGGGGCTGTAGCTCGGCGGTAGAATGCCCCTGGGTTCTATCCCCAGTACCACAAAAAAAAAAAAAAAAAAAAATTACTATAGTTTGTAAAAACAGCTCCATGTTGATGGTCACTTAGGCCCTTTTGCTAATCATACTGCAACAAATAAAAATATCCTTGTACACACATCATTTACCCCCCCCCAATATCTATGTACCTGCCCCATCCTAGGTTTTGTTAATACACTGAAATTACCTCAAAAAGGGTACCAGAAAAGACTCTTGCCCTCGAGGCATTTATAGCATAGTACAGGAGACAGACAATAAACAAAATATGTCTGGTGGTGTAATAAAGTAGGGTAAAGAGGAGATAACTGGGCAAGGAGGGTGTTACTACTACTAGTGGGGTATACATTCCAATGGATATCTGAAACCTAGAGATATACCATGTTTTTTTTCCTTCACATATACCACCACAATAATATTTAACTTATAAATAAATGAGATGCAGTAAGAGATTAACAATAGCTAGTGAAAGAGCTGGGTGTGGTGGCACACAACTGTAATCTCAGTACATGAGAGACTGAGACCAGAGGATTCCAGGTTTGAGGACAGCCTTAGAAAGTAGTGAGACTCGCCGGGCATGGTGGCGCACGCTTGTAATCCCAGCATTCGGGAGGCTGAGACCAGAGGATCCGGGTTCGCGGCCAGCCTCAGCTACCTAGTGAGGCACTCCGCAACTTAGTGAGACTTGGTTTCAAAATAAAGAATAAAAAATAGGCCTGGGGGTATAGCTCGGAGGTAGAATGCCCCTGAGCTCAATCCCCAGCACCGCAAAAAAAAAAAAAAAAAAGAAAGTAGTGAGACTCATCAATCTATCAAGACCATGTTTCCAAATAAGTAATAAAATTGGGCTAGGGCCGGGCGTGGTGGCGCACGCTTGTAATCCCAGCATTTGGGAGGCTGAGACCGCAGGATCGGGGTTCGTGGCCAGCCTCAGCTACCTAGTGAGGCCCTCCACAACTTAGTGAGACCCGGTTTCAAAATAAAGAATAAAAAATAGGGCTGGGGGTATAGCTCGGAGGTAGAATGCCCCTGAGTTCAATTCCCATACCGCAAAAAACAAAACAAAACAAAATAAAATTGGGCTAGGGATATAGCTCAAAGGTAGAATGCCTCTGGGTTCAACCCCCAGTATCACCAAAAACAAAACAAAAAGTACTAGTGAAAATAAAACAATTATAACAATATGCTATAATAAAATTGCCAGCATCACTACTTTGGGGCTCTTCTTTTTTTTTTTTTCTTTTGTACTGGGGATGGAACCCAGGGTATTCTATCTCTGAGCTATATCCCAGCCCTTTTTATTTTAAAGCAGAATCTCGATAAATTGCTGAGGCTGGCCTGGAACCTATGATCCTCCTGTCTCAGCCTCCCAGGTACTGAAATTACAGGCATGCACCACAGCACCCAGCCTGGGGCCATTCTTAAGTAAAGTAGGGATTGCTTGAACCTTAGCTCTGCCATACCACAACCTAGACAGCTCTGAGGAACTAAGGAGACGCATACACGAGATAAAGGATGAGTCATGTCCTGGGTAGGACAGAGTAGAAGGTGTGAGATTTCATCATGCTACTCAGCATGGTAGACTATTTAAAACTTATGAATTGTGTGTTTCTGGAATTTTCCATTTAATATTTTTAGACCATGGGTAACTAAAACTTCAGAAAGCAAAACTGTGAATAGGGAGGACTACTGTAGTTTATAAAATGTGGTTTAGGGTGGCCGGTATGATGAGGTGACACCCACAGACTCAAATGATATAAAGGAGGAAGCCTGGATGATATCTGGAGAGGGAGAGCATTCCAAGCCAAGGGAACAGCAAGTGCAAAAGTCCTAAGGCAGGGGAGTGAATGGTGGGTGGAGGATGGGAGGGACGCCTCCAAGGCCCGGGAGGATGGGACTGGAACTGCAAAGTCTCAGGATAGTTTCAAGCAAAGGCAAGGATGTGATGGGTCTGGTGTTTTAAGGAATCTTTGGTTGCTGTGGTGATAACTGACTGAAGGTAGGGAAAGTGGAAGCGGGAAGATCAATCAGGAGACTACTGTGATAGTAACAGTAACCCAGAAAGGTGAGGATTACTGGGCCAGGCAGGGCAGTCACCACTGAGAAGTAAGATTCTAGATACATTTCAAAAGACCCTTGTGGATAGCTGAGTGAGGTGGCACACGCCTATAATCCCAGTACTTGAGAGGCTGAGACACAGGAGGAACACAGGTTCAAGGTTAGCCTCAGCAACTTAGTGAGATCCTCAGCAACTTAGGAAGACCCTGTTTCAAAATCAAAAGGGCTAGCCAGGCATGGTGGTGCACGCTTGTAATCCCAGTGCTTGGGAGGCTGAGACAGGAGGATCGAAGGTTCGTGGCCAGCCTCAACTACTTAGTGAGGCCCTCCATAACTTAGTGAGACCCTGTTTCAAAATAAAGAATAAAAAATAGGGCTGGGGGTGTAGCTTGGAGGTAGAATGCCCCTGGGTTCAATCCCTCGTACCACAAAAAAATTTTTTTTAAAAAAGGAAAATCAAAAAGGCTGGGGGTGTAGCTCAGAGGTAGGGCCAAAGGAAAGGAAAGGACTTGTTGGTAGATTGGTGTGGGATGAGAAAGAAGAGCTAAGGATAATTCCAAGGTTATCCAAGGTTTTTAGTTTTCATTGGCTTAAGAAACTAGAATAATGGAGGTGGCAGTTTGTGGGGCAGGAAAAACGAGAAGAAGTGGTTTTCCTATCTCCAAGGAGGATGAGGAATCAGCAGTTTAGTTTAGACAGGCTAGCTTGAGATGCCTGTGAGAGATGCAGATCTAGACATCAAGACTGCAGTGGGAGACAGGAATCCAGGGCTGAGGAAGCAGGGTTTAGCCTGGAGTCAACAGTGCACAGATGGTATTTAGGGCTGTGAAGATGGGTGCGATTGCTTAGGGACGCCATGCAGATGAAGAGTAGTGGAGCATCCCAACACCCAGAGGGAGGGAACTGAGGAGGAACCCGCAACGGAAGACCACGAAGGAGCAGCAGGAAGCTACAAGGGGCACCAAAAGGGAGTAGAATCCCAGAAACCAAGTGAAGGGTCAGCTCTTCCTGGTTGTGCTCTCAGGATGGCCTGTGGGAGGCAGCTGCACCTGCGACAGAGGTGCACCTGACAGCACCAATGATGTGCAGAGCAATGGCTTTTCCCTGCGGTGACAGAAAGGTGAAGGAAAGCCAGCCGAGTGCTGCCTGCTCCACAGCAGGGGTAGGCAGGCGAAGGGAGGATGAGGAGAGAGAAACGGCCTAGATAGAGAGGTTCATGGTGGTGGAAAGGAGGGCCTTTCCCCTTCGCGTGCTAGTTTATCAGTAGGATTAGATGCAAATGGAAAAGGAACTTCTTAAATACAAGGAAATACAAATTTATCATTTTGATAGATGTTGCCAAATTGATTCCACAGGTGTTTATGCCATCCGTCACAACTGAGACTTCACTTATGAGGAAGAAAGCTGACTGGAAAAGTGTGGATTCGAGAATTCCCCTGAGGTGTTACGGTTTGGGTCTGGGATGTCCCCCCAGGAAAGCTCCTGTGTCCCAATGTAGCAAGGTTCAAAGCGGGGGCATGATGGAGGAGGTGGGCCACCAGAGGCGTGGCCTGAGGACTGTCCCTGTCCCTAGCCCCCTGCCCTCTCTCACTCTCTGCTTCTGGCCACCAAGAGTTGAGCAGCTTACCTCCGCCATGCCCTGTCGCCATAATGTCTCTCTGCCTTGCAGCCTGCTGACTCTGGACTGGACCTCTGAAACCATGAGCTAAAGCAAGACCTTCCCCCTCTAAGCTGTTCTTGTCAGGCGTTTCACA
>PVLC010045917.1:0-11627 GCA_004027655.1 Graphiurus murinus | reverse complement strand
CTCTTGGCCTTGACCTGATGCTTTTACTGAAACTGTCAGAGAGGGGACATTCTCAGGTGTCATGTCACGATGGGGAGATACCTGCACTTGGAGTCAGAAGGCTTGGGCTGGACTGTCACACTCACCAGTTAGAGGACCCAGGGCATGTCACAAGACTTCTTGAAGCCCCCGGTTTTCTCTCTGTAAAAGCAGAGTGATGGCCTTGTGAGAGGCCAATGAATACAACTTCAGAAAGGTTTTGTAAAGCAAGCATCATTTTATTCTATTGCCATGAGAAGCAGTTTCTATCTTCTTCCTCCTAAGTCAAGATGAAATTGAGATGGTAAAACCTACTCGCTGCCTTCTATTTTCTTCCCTCTTTCCCTCTGTTTTTGGAATCCTAGAGATTGATGTTTCCTCTCGATCTTTCATGCATGAAGGAATTTTCCCCCCCAGTCACTCCAAACACTGCAGGTCCGACTTCTCTTCCATTCTGTTCCTAGGTAGGGTCTTTGAACACGTGTGTGCACATCATTATTGTGTAATGAAGATTGTGCAATGTCCCGCTGTTGTCACATCGAATAGATATATTCAAATGCAGCGCTTACAGAGGAGTCCAAGAGGCGTGTGTGCCAAATCCAAGACTGAAGAAGCTTTGATGTCAGGCGAATGGTATGAGATGAGCACTTTTCACAATCCTCTTTGTACTGGATGGTCATTTGAACTTGGTTTCCTTTTATCAATGTGAAACACAGGAATCACATTTTAATGTACCCTACCACATAGGAATGCCATGACAATGTGCTTGGAGAGTGTTGAACTCTCTTGATGCATGGCTATTTAAAAACTAACTCGAATCAGAGATAGTGTGTGTGTGTGGATGCAGCCCAATTCATAAATCTAGAAGTAAACCATAGAATGAAATTGGAGGCAGGCCAGCAAGGGAGAGCATGTTAAGAGCTGATGCTCTTCCAGGCCCAGAGTGAACACTGCTCTGTTTTGTTTTGGTGGACAGAGTAGAAGCATCAACCAAGAGATGAAGAAATTACTTGAAAAATTGTGAAATTAACTAGATGGAAATGTTTCTGTACTTTTGAAATGACCACACTTGGAACAAATGACTATGACTCTTAGGTCAATTTTTTTTAGGTCTTTTAAAAGTAAAAACAATGATACCTTAGAAATCTCAGAATTTTTTTTCTTTTGATACTGGGGATTGACCCCAGGGGCACTTTACCTTTGAGCTATGCCCCCCCTCAGCCCTTTTTATTTTTTATTATTAAAACAGGGCCTTGACAAGTTGCTGAGGCTGGCCTTGAGCCTAAGAGTCTCCTTTCTCAGCCTCTCAAGTACTGGGATTATAGGTGTGCACCACCACGTTCAGTTTATATTTTTTAAAAAAATTAAATATGCACTCTCAAAATTGCAATCAAATCAGAATTGGGACTTTTTTTTTTTTTTTCGGTACCGGGGATTGAACTCAGAGGCATTCTACCTCTGAGCTATACCCCCGGCCCTATTTTTTATTCTTTATTTTGAAACTGAGTCTCACTAAATTGTGGAGTGCCTCACTAGTTAGCTGAGGCTGGCCGCGAACCCGGATCCTCCGGTCTTAGCCTCCCGAATGTTGGGATTACAAGCATGCGCCACCATGCCCAGCAGAATTGGGACTTTTGAATGTTAGTAGTTTCATTTAATATCTAACAGCCCATGGTGAACTGTTCTGTTCTAAAATTAGAATTGCAATTTTGCATTGCACTTCAATCTAAAATGTCTACATCAGAAAGTTGCCACAATAAGTAGTCTTCTGTGCAGGGGATCAATGCACATGCATGTCTTGCAGAAAGAAGTGCTCTGATAAGCATCTGCAGATTATGTCATGGAATAATTTTATTAAATCTGAACTGGAGAGTGAAATCTTGAGATAACAAAAATTCTAAGGGACAGTTTGTGGCCAGGGTAAGACTAGTGTGACTTTGTTCATTGCCAATTTTCTCTCTCCCCACATCCAAGTTGTCAGGAAATGATTCTAGCTATCCCTTCCAGGTGTTCCTGAAACCCCATCAGCTCTTTTGCCCCTACTGTTCTCCTTCAGGTCTAAACGCCACCTGGTCTCAGTAGGATCACAGGAGCCTGCTTATAGGTCTCTCTCTCTGTGAGACGTGTCCTTCCGTCAGGCTGGGGTCCCTTGATCTAGTCAGTGAAACTCTAAAATTGGAATTGCAATTCTGGCTGGAGCCAGAGACATTGGTTCATCTCAGCTACTGTATTAGTCTCCTGTGGCTGCTGTAACAAAGCACCCCAAACTGGGCGGCGGAGGCAACATAAACTTAGTCACAAACAGTTCTGGAGGCTAGAAGTCTGAGATTCCTTCTGCTGGATGAAAATAAAGATACCACAGGGCCCTGCACCCCTCGTAGGCTCTACCAGTTTCTGGAAGCTGTCTACCAGTTTCTGTTGGTTTGTGGCTGCAGCACGCCCGTGTCTGCCTCTGTAGTCACACCACCTTCCCTATGCGTGTGCCAAATCTCTCTCTTCCCCTACTTATAAGTACACACGATCACGCTCAGTGCCCACCTAGATAATCCTGGGTAACCTCTCCACCTTAGAATGCTTAATTTCATCACTATCTTTCCCACATATCAGGCAACGTATACTGATCCCAGGGGTGAGGACCTGGCTATCTTTGGGGGGCCATGTTTCAGACTACCACGGCTGTGGCTTTGCAACACCCATGCATGACTGGAGGAAGACTTTCCCACAGCTCCAACGCTTGGGCCACCCAAGCCCCCTGGGCCAGTGGGGTGGGGGGACTGTTGAGAGGGAGTGGAGGAGAGTGACTGTGCCTAACCAAGGGCAGAGTGGGGAAGCTGCTGGGTAGACCAAGGTCACAGCTCCATTAAATAGCATGCCGGGCCAGAGATGGTGGCACACACCTGTAATCTCAGTCCTTGGGAGGCTGAGACAGGAGAATCACAAGTTCAAGGCCAGTGCATGACCTTGTTTCAAAACCTAAAATAAAAAGGGCTGGGACATAGCTCAGTGGTAGAGAGACCCTGAGTTCAGTCCCCAGTAATCTCCCCCCCCCAAAAAAAAGGCATGTGGTGAAATTTTACACCACTAGGGAATAATGTAAGAAAATATATATTCAAACATTAGGATGATTGCAAAGTGCAAGAGCGGTGGGAATTCACAGGATGGGCAAGATGAGAGCGGGAGAAGGTTTTGCCACAGGGAAGGCAGTAGGTGTTTGCCTTTCCTGATGCTTGGCATTAGGCCAGAGGGGGCAGCAAGACCGCACCGGTGCCGGGCTCCTGTTGTTTCCTTTCAGAATAGGGATTCTTTGCTTCTATTTTTGATCAGTCTACATTCAATTTAATACATTTTCTCCTTCTCTGCAGAATGACACAGACCTGGTCGAGTTTGGGGTTGTCACAATGGAGACCTGGTCCCACACGTCGAGTTCCATCAGGTCGGCCAGCTGGAGCTCGGTGCAGGAGCTCAGGCTTCCCTGGCGCGCCAGTCCTTGTCGCCTCCAGGGGGCGCTGCCAGCCCGCCGGCAGAGCCGAGCCCAGCCAGATTGCAATATGGCATAGAGAGACCCCAAGGCCTCATTGCAATTACAGAAGCGCGAGGACGCGAGGCCAGTGAAGTCCTCGCCCTTCTTCTCAGGCGCTCTTACGCACGGCTTCCTTCTCAGTTGGTATCATGAGCGCCACAGAGATTGCCAGCCAGGAGTAAGTGTCCAAAGACATGTAAGGAACGCAGGGACGACTGCCACGTGCAGATAAGCGGTGAACGGTCCTGGCCGGGGCTTCCAACGTTGAAACCAGAAGTATTTATTTAAGGGGACAAAGTGCATTCCGGGGCTGGGCCGCAATCGGATGCCACGGGCTATTTCCCCAGCTGCAAAACGAGAGAGTTAAGAAAAAGGAGAGACCTTCCCTGGCCACTGCGCCCGCACAGCGACCACCGAGTTTGCAGAAGTGCCAAGTCGGGTTCCGGGACTCCCCGGGCCCGCGCCCCGCCCGCTGCGGCCGCCCCGCCACCCCCGTCCGGCAGGGGGCGCCCGAGCGCGGCTAAAAGGCGCGGCGGCGGCGGCGGGCGGCCCCAGTGGGTGTGCGGGGCGCGCAGCGCGCAGAGCAGACGCACCTCGGCGGGACCCGACGGCTTCCCCGGGGCTCCCGGACCTGCACCCGCGCCGCTCGCCTGCCGCCGCGCCCTGCCCAGGCGCACCCCGGCTCCCGATGGCCCCCGAGGCCGGGGCGCCCTGGACGGCACTGCTGCTCCTGGCCGCGCTGCTCCCCTTCGCCTCCCCGGTGGCCGCCCCAGGTACGCGCGGCGCCCGGCCCTGCTCGCCAATGCTCTGCCCACCCGCCCGTCGCTCGGGGGACCGCCGCCCCGCTCTGTGCTGGCTGCGCGTGGAGTCACTAACCTGTGCGTCCTCGTTGTCGCTCTGGTCCGGGGCGCAGGGCCGGGCGCGGGGCGCGGGGCGCGGGGCGCGGGGCGCGCGGGACTCCGAGGGCACCGGGGGGCTGAGATGCTTTTAACCCTCCCGGTGGGCGTCTGGCTGCCCGGGGAGATTCGGGGCTAAGGAGAAGCGACGCTGGGGTTGCGGGAGGGGGTACGACTTTATCAGCCCAGAATTTCCCGAGGATGGAGGTGGACATCCTTCTATCCTCGCGGTCACCTGTCCGCAGGCGGGATGGCTGTTGGAGACGGAGGCAGAGAGGCTGGAGTGTTCTGGAAGGGCTGGGAAAGGCTGGCGCAGTGGCGGGGCCGTCGGGTGCCTCTGCTCTCCAGGACCGCCAAGCCCCAGGCAGTTGGAATCTTGCGCGCCCGCGCCCGGGTGGGGACTCTGGAGCTGGGGGAAGACTTGTCTGGAGAAGAGGGAGAGGGAAGTGGGCACCCGAGCACCTCACCCTTCCCCAAGCAGAGGCTGGAGCCAGGACTGGATGCTTTCTTTGGGAACAATGCTTTGGCATCAGAAGATGCCCGCACCCTCTTGCCACATCTCCTGCGCCTTTCACCCGGGAAGAGGCACGTCTGTGGGGTGTTCTTTTCATCCTAAGTCCTTGGTGGCCCTCGTTCCCACCTACCCTGCAGGCATTTTCACACTCGAAACCGTGTGGCTTTTATTTATGTCAGCAGCTTGTAGAAATCCAAGAAGTAGACATTATTTGTTGGTAGTGTTCTCTCCCAGCTGGGTTATGAAAATTCAACTGCTGTTCGGACCAGGGTGACTTGCTCTATGAAACCATTTAGTATCTGCATTGCTTTCTTACCACCACGATAAAAGGAGGGAAGGTGAAGTCCATTGCTTGGTGACTTTGGTGGAGAGATCATGCGTTTTGGGTGATTCGGGTTTGTGCCAAGTATTCCGGTGTCAACTATAGGGTCTTTTTTTTTCTTCTTCTTCTTTTTTTCTTTGCTAGCGATCTCTAGGAAAGCATTCACTGCATATTTTGTACAGTACTTGAAAGAATAAAACTATTTCAGGCTTCCAACTTCCCCACCTACAGCCCATGGTTTTTTTGTGTTTTTCCAAGTTAAAATTTTTGGAGCTCCAAAAGAGTTTTAATTTAAAAAAAAACGACCTGAAACTGGAACCAGCACTAAAGGAGCTCTGTGGTGACCGCAGCTTTGCTCTTTTCAGATTCCACGGCCACCTGCCCGAAGGCAGGGCACATTTGAGGGTGTCTGGAGTTGGGGTTGTTGGGAGAGCTCTCGGGATCCTGCGTGCTGTGCGCGCTTCCTTCTTTTGCCTTCTGCTCTGTAAATCACTGCGCTGTGGAATGTTGGAGTTGGAACGCTTGCTGGCACTTCTCTGCACTGTGTTGACGTGGGATTGGCAGTAAAATGATGACCAGACTAGAAGTGGACAAAGGAGGACAAAGACATTTCAAAATGAATATTTACCGCATCTAAATTAAATAATAGAAGGAAAGAAACAGATACGATGACCCGTGGATAGCTCCCCATGCTGGGGAGGATACAGGGTGGGGGGGCACCTAATTTATTTTGTGGGTTCCTTGGGAAAGCTTCTGTCTTTCTTGCCATACACAGCTGCAGCCGTTGCTTTAGACTTGTGTTCCGGATCCAGCAGCAGGGCCTCGGACAGGCTCTTCCCTCTCTCTGGTTGAATCAATGCATGGATCCAGCACGCTACTTGTGTGTCCACACTGCTCCTCCACCTCTGGGGCCAGAATCTCTGTAAGGAGTTTACCCAGAGCTGCATTCCTAGTGGCAGACCACTATAGCTCACTGAGTTTTTCAGTTTTAAAAAAAAAAAAAGGTATGTCAGTTTCAATTAAGAATGTCCTTGATGCTGCAGTAAAATTATTGCCGGGCGTGGTGGCACGCGCTTGTAATCTCAGTACTTGGGAGGCTGAGACAGGAGGATGGTAGCTTTGCAGCCAGACTCAGCTACTTAAGTGAAGCCCTCTGCAACTTAGTGAGACCCTGTTTCAAAATAAAGAATATGCCCCTGGGTTCAATCCCTACTTCTAAAATAAATAAATAAATAAAATAGTAATAATTTTACCAAGCCTCTACCATTGGATGCATGTCTTTTAAATATTTTGTGTAAGGAAGCGGGAAGGACATATAAAGCAATTCTACTGACTACCCAAGTCCAGTGGTCACCCCAAGGAAAAGCACCGGTGTGATAGGTTGAGTTGCAAATTGAACTAGCTGCTTTTTAGATAGAATACTGTATTACCATATTTACCAAAAAGAATGACTACAGATTTACCAAAGTTACTGGTTTGAGTATCTGGCAGACGTTTTCCTAAAAATGAACAAAAGGAGACTACTATATCCCATAAAATAGCTGCTAGTATTTCTTGCCAGTGATAAAATTTGAACTTTTCAAGAGAATTTGAATTTTGCCAAGTTTTCTCCACGATCATAGGCTTGAAAATTTCAGATACTTAGAAACTTTCTAATGAGATAGATGGTGATAATACATTCGTTTTTTAAAATGTTATGAAACACGTGAACATTTTCAAAACCAGCTGAACCAATAAACCCAAATGTCCAATGTATAGCTTTGCAAAATGTTACATAGGTAAACGATTGCATTTGAAATGCAAGATGGCCCAATGAATTTTTTTGAGGTGCTGGGGATTGAACCCAGGGGTTTGTGCATGCTAGGCAAACAATTTACCACTGAGCTACATCCTCAGCCCTAGTTCAATGGACTTCTTTTTTTTTTCTTTTCCTTTCTTTCTTTTTTTTTAGGCAAGGTCTATCTGTGTTGCTCAGGCTGGCCTCAAACTTGTGATCCCCCTGCACCAGCCTCCTGAGTAGCTGGGATTACAGGAGTGTGCCAATGTGCCTGGCCTCCAATGGACTTTTAATGTAACAAAAAGTGAAAAATTCTTTACATGATTTCAGATTCTGTAGTGCAATTAACCTTTAAGAAACTTCTCCTTGATTGGTTTTGGTATAGTATCAAAGATTTTCCAAAATTACTCAGAAAAGATATTATAATATTTATAATATTTATCTGTGTGAGGCCAGATTTTCTTCAACCAAAACATCACACTGCAATAGGCTGAATGCATAAGCAGACCAGAGATCCAGCTATTTTGTTAAAGGAATTTGCTAAGATGTAAAAACAGTGCTGCTCTTCTTACTATTTTTGTTTTAGAAAACATAACTATTTTTCATAAAATATGTTTTTAATGTCAACACGTAAGAGTTTATTGTTGTTATTTAAAAGTGAATTAATAAATACATATTTTTAATTTCTGACTCTACTGGGGATTGAACACAGGACCCTGTGCGTGCTAGGCAAGTGCTCTACCACTGAGCTACATCCCCAGCCTGACACATAGCTTGAACTTTTATTAGTTTAATTGCTAATATAGTAGATACAGCTAGATAGAAACCCAAGTAAAAATAATGGGATCTCCATAAATTTAAGGGTAGAAAGTGATCCAGAGGCCACAAGTTTGAGAGACACTGGTATACACAGAAGAAGTAGGCTTAGAGTCGAGATTCCCGGTGACTGTCAGCACCGTCATGGAGCTGATGCACCTGCAGCAAGTCCATCTTCACTGACGCACAGACCCAGTGGATGGAGAGTGAGTCCATCTTTAGGAGCCCTTAGAAGTTGTCCTGTGGCCCAACCCGCCTGCACCCCTGCAGGGTTTCCCTCTGCTCCTCTCATCTTTGCGGAGAAGGGGTGATCGTGTCCTTTTATCTTGTGTCCTGGAGCCCAGCAGATGGAAGACCTGTTGTGTTCATTAACCGAGGACAAAATTCATTACTGTGAAATTACAGGTCATAATAGGATTGCAGAGTGACAATTCATGCCCCTGGAAAGTCATCACCCACAGCTTCAGAGCATCCCCAACATGTCTTACTAAGATCATGCGTGTCCATATTTAATTCAGAAGGCCAGTTCCCGACCGGAGCGGAGGGCGGGCATGGCGGAGTGAATAGCGTCTTGCTGCTCCCTTAGCAAATGATGACAGACTTGGTGGCTTAAATCAACATGGATTTATTATCTTACAGTTCTGGAGGCCAGAAGTCCAAAATGGGTCTCCCTGGGTGGTGTTCCTTCTGGAGGATCTGGGGAGGGGGAATCTGTTTCCTTGCTTTTTCCAGCTCCAGAGGTGCCTGCATTCCTCAGCTCGGGAGGGGGGTAGGAGGAGGACATCTTTGGACACCATTACTGTGCTGGTGTCAAGGGGTGAGGGGTGGGGACGCCTGGAAGGAAACCAAGCAGATAGCTAGGTCCCTGTTGCTCTGGACCGACTAAGGACCAGCTCTCTTTCCACTATTCCCTGTGAAACTTAGAGATGTCTTAGGTTGTAATTAAACCTATGCACCAGGAGCTTTTATTGTGGTTAAATGGTACAGAGGTGAGTGTTTAAAGGTGTAAAAGTAAGGAGAGAACAGAGCATGTCTAGGTATGTTTTTGCTTGTGAATGCCTAGAGTAGTTCTGTTAGGCTAGAAGCAAGCTTAGAACTTCGGTGCCTTTGGGAGGATGGCGGCGGCGGCCACTGTTTCACCCACGTCTTTAACCAGCGTTAGTAGATGTAAATGAGAACATTTGCAGTCCCAAAGTGGGAGCATCCCTTTTCCTCTTACTTAAAAAAGTCCTCCAGTTTATGACTCTGCATCCTCTCCCCGGGCCTGGCGGGCGGCTGCACCTGCGCCCTGCGGCCCTTAGAGGGCGCTCCTGGCCTTCCGGAGGCGGTTCCCGGCCCATCACGCCCATCTGTGGCTTTGGAGCTATAAGACAGGACCAACATCCGGTTATCGCCTTCTTTTTTCCCCTTAGCGCTGGCCTTTGTGCAACTTTGCTACTCATCGGAGCTTCCTTTAGATGGGAAGTTGAGGAACGTGACACTCGTTGAGCCCGCACGACTGCATGTTCGAAATTTTTAATTAAGCTATAGTAAGAAAGGGATTTGATGCCTAAACTTAAAGCTGGGCTCAGAGCTGGTTAGCAGGCCCAGGAAAGCTGCAGCAGCTGGTCAGCCCAGCTCCCTCAGTCTCTCCCTCCCACCCTCAATGCTTATTTTATTTTTGTATCAAGGGGGAATAATGCAAACTTTTTTTTTCTTTCTTGGCAATACTGGGGATGAAACCCAGGGGCATTCTACCTCTGAGCTCCGGTCTGTTGACCGTGGACCATTTGAGTCAAGGAACGGAGCTGAGAAATGTTAGTTGCTGCCCTACAGGGTGGATGGCTCCGCGGCCTCTCACAGAGGTGGAGAGGTGGAGATTAGTGCTGAAGGATTTTGAAGGTGTCAGAAGAAATGTGTCATTTAAATGCTGGGTTTTGCTGGGCACCGTGGCACCTGCCTGTCATCCCAGTACTTGGGAGACTGACACAGAAGGATTGCAGGTTCAAGGACAGTCTCAGCTACTGAACGAGGCCCTGGGCAACTTAAGGAGACCCTGTTTTAAAACAAAAAATAAAATAGGCCTGGGGATATAGCTCAGAGGTAGAACGCCCCTGGATTCAATCTTCAGTACCTTAAAAATAAAAATAAGTGTTTTTTGTTTTGTTTCGTTTTGTTTTTGGGGGTTTTTTTGGTGTGGGACTGGGAATTGAACCCAGGGACATTCTACCTCTGAGCTACACCCCCAGTCCTATTTTTTATTCTTTATTTTTGAAACAGGGTCTCACTAAGTTGCAGAGAGCCTCACTAAGTAGCTGAGGCTGGCCGTGAACCTGGATCCTCCGGTCTCAGCCTCCCAAATGCTGGGATTACAAGCGTGCGCCACCACGCCTGGCTTTGGTTTTGTTCTTATTGGGGCTGTTTTATGTCTCACATCTCTTTGTCCAGTTTTTTAAAGCCCTGACCCAACCACTGATTTGTCTCATGTGGTTTTGGCAGGTCACAAATTTTGGGGTCTTTTTCTCATCTGCAAAATTGGGAAACATCCGAGAGATTATTAAGGGCCCTCTAATTCTAACTCTGGGAGTGTTTCCATTTGAAGGGTGTTCCTTCATTCATTCACGCATGCATTCATTCATTCAATCAATCAGCAAGTGTCAATACATGTAAGACATGGGGCTGCCTACACACAGAGCACCCAGGTCGGGGCGCAGGAGGGAGGAACATACGACAGGTGTTGCACGTTAGGCAGAGGTCACAGGTGCGGCCTGGTGGCAGAACAGACGGTGGCCCACACATGGACCGTGAGTGGCTCGGGTGGCCCTTGCGACGTGGTGCTCTGGGGAATGGTGACATCTGGGTAGGAGGGGGGTTTGATCTTAATCCAGTCGTGGCCCGCTGCCCGTGCTGGTTCGGTGGGGTCGCGCTGGCTGCCCTGGGCTGGGCCTGGAGGGGCAGGTGCACTTCCCCTCCTTCTCTTCGTGGCTTCTTTTATATTTGCTTACTTATCTGGGGCCTCTTCATTTCGGTAGACCCAATGTCAGCTACCAGCTACTCTCTTCACATTCAGTGGAGATCGGGCGCGTTCGGGGTGGTATGGCTGCAGACTACTGTCTTCGCCTGCAGTCCTATCTCATTTGAAGACTGTTCTTTGTTCCCCACATTCTGAAATGGCTCATACATGCTGCTGGAACAGTCCCCTGTTAGGAGGAGTCCCAGGGCGCCACGAATCCTATGCATCACACGTTGGCAGCCAGGCAAGGGACCTGCACAACGCGGGCATGGGCTTGGGGCCGGGTGGGCCTGTGAGCGGCACCCAGGTGGTGGTGGGGGCTCCAAGGGAAAGCCCCGTGGAACCCAGGAGCTGGACTAGAGAGGAAGTGAGTGGGCATCGTTTATTTGGACTGCACAGAGCGGGGCGGAGCTCCTGCCGCCCTGGAGACCTGTGGATGTAGGGTCTTTATGCACCAAGCCTGTGGCCGGAGCTAGTTAGCACTTAGTAAACATCTGGAAGGGCGAGCAGCCGCACCTCCTAATTTGGGATGACATCGAATTTGTCTGGGGGTGTTGTCTCACTGATGGTCACCGCAGGGCTAGGCAGAGGTGGCAGGTGTGAATGCGGGAGCCAGCAGGTGTGGTGCCCGGGTGCTGGGGGGTAGCTCCAGAGCCAGGCTGAGGAGGGCGGCCCCGTGCAGCCTGCTTGCTGTGAGCTGCGCGCTGGAGAGCCAGGCAAGGGCTGCTTTGGACAAAAGCTCTATGAAATCCTCCCTGCCCCTCACTAGGGG
>PVLC010045916.1:0-11613 GCA_004027655.1 Graphiurus murinus | reverse complement strand
ATTGCTGTTTCTATTTCTTTGATTGTTATTGGTCGGTTTAAGTTTTCAATATCTTCTTGACTCAATTTAGGGAGGTTGTATGTGTCTAGGAATTTGTCAATTTCTTCTAGGTCTTCCATTTTGTTGGAGTACAGTTTTTCAAAATAGTTTCTTACTATCTTCTGTATTTCCATACTGTCAGTGGTAATATCTCCTTTTTCATCTCTTATGTGGATATTATGACTAAGGGTTATCCTCTATAGATCTTAATTGAACTTCTGATGAAGAAAGTTAGATTATATTATGGTAATTCTTTAATTTTACCACTTTGCTTGTATGGATCATGTACTCCTCTGATGGACCCTTTGCCCGACTACTGTTGGGAGTTTCCTGCAGAAAATTCCTATATACACCAATGGCTTAATTCTATCTGAAGGTATTAGTTGGAGAAGAGCATCTCAGCCAGTTTGAGGGTGGACAGGAAGTAGTGGTATTGCTTCCTGAGATGACCATAACCTATGAGGGATGGGAGATGATGCCACTGAATCCTTGTCCCATGGTGAGACAATTCCAAGATGTGTTCCCGCCAGTCTCTTGGAGATTCCTCAGCAAGACTGAGCTCTGGATGCCTATTGAGTAACTGGCTTCACATTTTCACTCTTCCATAATGCATCATCAGATCACCTCTCAAACTTTTTGCTCCCTTATCTTTCCCTTATTATCTATTTTAGAAAAACCCAAACTAAGACAGCCTTTTTGCCCTGAAAAAGAGTTCTAGTTCTAGCACTGACTAAATATTTATGTGTTGGCTAGCAGTAAGCCTCTCAGGTTTTTTATATCTTCACTTTTGAAATAAATGTGTTGAATTAATTGGTTTCTGGTGTCCCTCCCAGTCAGGGTTTTAATGTGTTTAATAGTTTTGAAATATAAGGTATGTCAAGAAAGTGTAAGACTAGGTCTGTAACAATGAATATCAGAAGACAGGATGCTGATGCTTGATGCCTGGAGTGGAGATGAAACCATGAGAAGGGCTCCAAAGGAGAAGTATAAATAACTGAAGCTAACTATGAAGAAAGGCCTTAGCTTGGCATTCTGAACCGACTCTTCATTAAAGTTAAGACAGGCCATCCAATATCTTAACATTCTGACAATTACCTGAAATGTTTTGCACCTTCCTTTGGAAGATATAAAGTGAATGGAATGGAATATATTTGACAAATAATGCCATAAAGTTTGAATAGATTATCCATTACTTGAAAATGTGCCATTTCTGATGACTATGAAATTGCTTTGAAGAAAATAATTTGAAACAAAAAAGACAAAGGATTATATGCAAGCTGATTATGTAACATTTTACATCCAGTAGTTACTCATATGAAGTTCATAAGGAAAACAGTTGGTTTCCTGGCTCAGAGAGTAAGGCCAAATCCTACATTTGACTTTTCACAGTTCAAGATCATTAAGATTTCATAAAATTAAGACAAGAGAAAGACACAGAGTGAATAGGCCTAACAGTTGATAACAGTATTCGTTTGTTACTTGGGAGTAATTTTGTTAAGAAAATTATTTACCAAAGTCAAAAATTAAAAAGGAAGTTCTAATTGCCTTAACTTAATCATTACATACTATGTACTTGTATCAGGTGTGGTAGAGTCCAAGACAGGAGGATTCCAAGTTCATGGCCAGCCTCAGCTACCTAGTGAGGTTGTCCATAACTTAGACCCTGTTTCCAAATAAATAAAATAGGGTTGGAGGTGTAGCTCATAGGTAGAATAATACTCCTGAGTTCAATTTCCAGTTCCAAACACACAAAATTATCACACCACTACCCATAAATATGTACAATTGTGTGTCAATGAAAAGTAAATGAGTTGGATTCATTAAAATGTGAGATACATTTCTTTTTTTTTTTTTCCCGGTACTGGGGATTGAACTCAGGGGCGTTCTACCTCCGAGCTACACCCCCCAGCCCCTATTTTTTATTCTTTATTTTGAAACAGGGTCTCACTAAGTTGCGGAGTGCCTCACTAGGTAGCTGAGGCTGGCCGCGAACCCGGATCCTCCGGTCTCAGCCTCCCGAATGCTGGGATTACAAGCGTGAGCCACCACGCCTGGCTTGAGACATACATTTCTTACAAGTAAACATTTTAAAACTTTGTTAGACTTTCCATATTTCATAAAATGAAAGAAGATAAATGTTCTTTCTTTAGGTAAACAAGTTTAAACTAAAACTTTTTTAAAATAGTCACTGATTCAATTGGCAGGTTTTTTTCACTATAAATTGTAAATCAGGGGAAATGAGAACTTTTCCTTCTGGCAACAAAATACATCAGTAACTTTGTAGTGTCCAAAAAAGTGACTTCCCCCAGCTATATCACCATGATTCTAATCTAATAGAATATGTTGTTTATTTACCTTTATGTAGATAGACCTAAAAACCTTGAGTCATCCTCACTTTCTTTTTCCTTAAAGATGATTACAGATGGCAAAATTAAAGATACCAGTTTTGTTGGTAGAAATTGATTTCAACTTTGCTCAGATTGGAGGGCACATGATCCCTTTGTCAATTGAAGAGCAAGGTTAAAATGTTTGCAAGTCTTGCAAGTATACCATGAATATTACATATATACTTCTGTACATTCCATTAGAAGATTCTCTGTTATCAGCATTTCAACAGCCTTTTAATATGAGGCAGGTTAGAAATTCAACCACTATGGCTGGCTGTGGTGGTGCATGCTTGTAATCCCAGCATTTGGGAGGCTGAGACCAGAGGATCTGGGTTCGCGGCCAGCCTCAGGTACCTAGTGAGGCACTCTGCAACTTAGTGAGACCTGGTTTCAAAATAAAGAATAAAAAATAGGGCTGGCGGTATAGTTCAAAGGTAGAATCCCCTGAGTTCAATCCCCAGTACCGCAAAAAAAAAAAAAAAAAAAAAAAAAAAAAAAAAAAAAAAAAAAAAAAAAAAAAAAAAAAAAAAAAAGTCAACCCACTATGAAATGCCATGAAGATAAGTCACTTTTACTGAATCTTCCAATTAGGTAAGGTAAAGCAGTTGATTAATTGATTCTATATTGGTCGTTACTATTAAATCTAGCCAAACTTTTAACTCTGAGGAACTGTGAAAGGTTCAATTGGTTGCAAAATTTGGAAGAAACCATTCAATCTTCATAGCCATTGCTTTGGAGAGAGAATTTTTAGATGTTTGGTTTAGATTTGGGATAATCAAGTGTGATTCTCTCCAGGGAGTGATCACATGTGAACAAACACATCATAAATAATTCTGGCTGGTCATTTATGTCTAAAAAATGAACTCTTACTGATGCTGATATTTCTCTTAGAGGCAGAACTATTAAGCACTAAAACCTGTTGGGGGTCTGAGCTTTCATTAATGGGCAAGAGGTTTGCCATTTTGGAAGGCATTTATATCTAAAGGAAACTTTTTTTTTATTGTGGAGTTTTTTCTTTAATAGTATTTAGACTGACAAGAAGTTTAAAACTTGGTTTCCTAGCCACGTTTCCAATTCTTTTGAGATATTTGGACTTTTGTCTTTGATACATTGTCTTAGTGACAGCATCAACAAGGTTTTTATGATACAAGTTATTAGAATTTGAAGATATAAATATGGAATGTCCACTATATTTCAACTTAAGTGAATGCTTTTTTAAAAATAATGATTACTACAAATTAAGTAACCTCTTAGGAGCTCAGTCACCTAACTTTTCCTTGATGCTTTGTTAATCACAAACACTTGGATTGCCAAGATGGTAAAATATCCTCATCTGGTGACCTTTAAAATTATCTAGATATTCATGTAATGGGTAAGGTGTAGGCGTAATCCTGCCAAAGGATCTGACATTTCATTTCACTGTATTCCATTCTGTATCACTGAACAAACACTCATTAAAACACATAGGTGCTTTGAAGAATACAGAGACCAACCATATGAAAATTTCCCCAAGAAGTTCACATCCTATTACATCAGATAAAGGCATAGAAAAAAAATGGAATATGGCAAATTCCAGGGGCATTCTACCTCCAAGCTATACCCCCAGACCTATTTTCTTATTCCATATTTTGAAACAGGGTCTCAGTTGTGGAGGGCCTCACTAAATAGCTGAGGCTGGTCTTGAACCTGTTATCCTCCTGTCTTAGTCTCCTATGTCCTGGAATTACAAACATGCACCTCCACACTCAGCCCATGTTTCTATTTTTTTTGTGTGTTACTGGGGATTGAATTCAGGGGCATTCTAAAAATAGGCACCCCCAGTCCTATTTTATTCTTTATTTTGAAACAGGGTCTCACTAAGTTGCGGAGTGCCTCACTCAGTAGCTGAGGCTGGCTGCAAACCAGGATCCTCTGGTCTCAGCCTCCCAAGTACTGGGATTTCAAGCGTGCACCACCATGCCTGGCTCCCTATTCGTATTTTGATGACTGAAATGATTCTAGCCAATGGATCACAAATTAAGTATAAATTACTGTATATTGATTCTTAACATTGCTCAAAATATTACACCTCTGTTTTAAAGTTCATGAATGAATCTACTAATTTTATACCCACCCAAGACTCCCTCAACTTAGAGATACTCTCTCTATTATCTGTACTTAATTGCTTTTGTAATGATTCTTCATTAGAACTTTCTGGCCTCTGGAGTGATCTTCTTAAAAAGGAAAGTAAAGAACTATATATTTCTCATTTACTGAGTTAATCTCACATAAAGTGTTTCTATTTTACTGAGCCAGAACTGGTTAATATTGATTCCCTTAAATAGGTAATGAGACCTTAAGAATACAAATGCATTATTTAAATATATAAAATGTTTTAGAATACATTTTAGGAGGACCCTCTTTACCAGAAAGTTGAATGCATAGAAGTGAGAAAACTTGAAGTGAGCAATTCTGAAAGAGAGCATGCTCATGATATCTGTGCATGAAATGGTCAGAATCAAAAATCTTAAGGAAATTATGTGTTATCATTAATCCTATGGCTCATTTTTTTTAAGTTTAGGCAAAAGGAACTAGAAAGGGGACAGAGAAGAACATAAGCTTATGGTGGAGGGTGACAATATTGTATGAGCAGGATAATCAGTAAAACCAAACCTTATATCTATATACTATTAGCCAATCAACATATAACATTTCATCTATACTCTCAACTAGCCTTCCTCTCCCAATAATTTCCTTTGTTTTCACTAATTATTGATAATCTAAAAGAATGGTACAACTGTATTCAGAATACATTCTCTACTGTTTTTAAAACTGTTGTTCTTATTTATTGAGCCCCTTCCTGCTATTGCAAGGCATTTACTACTTTGACAATCTTTCCAGTCTCTCTCTATTGAAGTGGGCTTTTAGAACCCCTCTTTGATAACAGAAGTTGGCAGAAACATAAGCATTCACTTGTAACAAGAATGTCAAAACAATGTGTTCTGATATAATAAAGCTATGCAATCACACTTAAGCAAAGGACTATCATAATGAAAGCTCTTCTAGGAGAACCTGTTGGACAAGCTTATTTAAAATATCAGCAAATTTGTAACAATTTATATGCTATAAATAGATCATCATGGGGAGCTAGACAATGCTGTGACTACCCAGGCTTAGCAAAGTGAATATTTGGCTGAAAATAAGCTTGGAAATTATTTCCAGGACATTTTATTCAGGGCAGCAGGAGATATAGAGCTTACTTCAGTGCTCAGGAAATGGAAAAGGGGAAATAAGAATGAACCATAGTAGAAAAGATGGAGAAAGGATAAATTGCTGGCCTTTCCATTATTTCATATGAAATCCTAATGCTTTCTAATTTAGGTCTTAAGTTTTTATATGGAATAACAAATTCACATTCCACATTCAGATGTGTATTGTATCAGCTGATTTATCATTTGTGTCTTGGGAGTTTTTGTTCCTGAGACAGTTTTTGTAAGAAATTACTTTCCAAGATGTTAGACTAATCCCTATTCCTAGAAACTGTACTCATTTTAGAGAAACTTTTGTAAATTTTTGTATTTCATAGAAACTTTATTATAATCATCTTTTCTTTTATATTCATTTTTGCTAAGATCAAACACTACAAACTACTTAAACCTGATATTTGTAGCTAACCATCTTTCCAATTATATTAATTTTAAAGTGATTGTGGGAAGATGGGCGTGGTGGCACGTGTTTGTAATCCCAGTACTTGGGAAGCTGAGACGGGAGGATCGCAGGTTCGAGACCAGCCTCAGCTATGTAGTGAGGCCCTCTCAACTTCGTGAGACCCTGTTTCAAAATAAAGAATAAAAAAATAGATCTAGGAGTGTAGCTCAGAGGTCGAATGCCCCTGGGTTTAATCCACTATACTGTAAATAATAATAATAATAATAATAATAATAATAATAATAATAATAATAATAAGTGATTGTGGAGAGGCAATAGATAGCCTTAAAATCCCATGCAGAAAACATGGTTTGTGTTGTTTCTCATTGTATGTGTGTGTGTGGGGGGTAACCAGGAAGTGTAGGATCTGCAAGTGTTGACAAGTTCCTATTCATTAATCATTGAAGTAGGAGGAGGAATAAAGTAAACTATACACAAATGTAACCACTGCCCTTTCCTGAACCAGGTAGCTGAATCTAAACTATGACCAGATGAATTATTATGTATATTTTCATGGAGAATACAGGAGACATAAACTTATATTATCTTTCTGTTAGCTTTTTAAAATACTTTCATTGGTGTATTTCAGTCTCACATCATAATGAAGTTCAGAGTGATAGTGATATACATGCACACAGCACTTGGTGAGCTTTTCCCCAGCTCCTGCCCCACTCCTCTTCCCTTCCCTATACATGATATTGAGACTGTTGAGATTGGCATTGATATTCTCACCTATGTACATAATGTCAGTGGAAGTGTTTCCTTTATCAACCCCCCCCCATCACCACCTTTCCCTAGACCTTTGTTACACTGGGGTTTCTCCTTCATTATCTAAAGTCCCTCTGGTAACCAGATTATTCCCTAGCTACTTTATTCTAAGCTACATTAGGACAACCAACTTGACTTGGGTAAGAGCAAGAACAATTCAGTACCACTAATGACATTTGAAGGAAGAAGACAAAAAATCATATTTAAATTATAAAATTGGGATCATATACTAAGAGAGTAACAAATTTTATTAGGTACTTTAACTAGAGAATTATTTAGAAGTAAGAGAATTGCTCAAAGGTATTAAAAAAACAACTTTGACAAAATCTAAGCATTTAATGCTAAACTTCACTGTTGCCCTTTTCTCTTGTCATAACGAAAAAAAAAAGACTAATTTAACATTGGAGAACAAACATCTCTGACATTTGTATTTATCTAATAATGGTATAGAAATTTAATTAGGATCATGTCAGATTTTTTTAATCTAGTAAATGTTACAAAAATAATACTTAAGTAAAAGTAATGGTCAGAAATACATAATAAAATAGCCAGTGTATATTTATATGTGTGTATATAAACTGTAAGCTTTTGATAAAAACATACTTTAATGATTATATATTCCACCATTCTGGTCTGAAGATGTTAGCTTGTAATAGGCAAACATTTTAATGTACCTCCCTGGGGATACATCTATATTTGGAAATAATTTGGCTCATATTTCGAGCTTGATTGGCAAGTCAACAGTAAATCTCCATTGTTTAAATCTAGCTGTGAGAAATTCAAATCTATAAGAAGTAAACATTTAATGGAAATTTTAATGAAATATAATTTGAAAAAACTTTAGTGCATTTAAAAAATTAGTAGTTTTGAGAATTTGTGATGCCAAATAGGGAAGAAAGCTGGCATTCTTCCTACCAGTGGCCACCGTCCTTATTCATAGATCATATGTTGGCAAATAATTTTAACTTTTTAACTTATACTTTTGTGTTTGACACTTATGTTACTTATGAGAATTAACTTTATTGTGATACTGAGGATTGAAGCTAGGGGCATTCTTCCTCTGAGCTACACTTCCAACCTTATGTTATTTTTTATTTTGAACCATGGTCTCACTAAGTTGCTGATGGCCTTCTTAAGTTACTGAGAATGGCCTTGAACCTGAAATCCTCCTAACTTGACCTCTCAAGTACTGGAGTTACAGACATATTCTACCATGCCTAGCCAGGAATTAATTTTAAAAATTGGATTATGGACATGGAATGTTTTATAATCTTTTGTTAATATTGGAATGATTTGCTGATACTATGATATTCAGTGATGTTTATTTTCAGAGTTGAAACCTGAAAAAAATAGGAAATTTTGTAATAGTATCTATCATACAACTACTGAGTGTGGTCAAAAAGATAAGTTTAACCTTTTAACTTAATCTTTTATTTGGAATGAAAGAAGAGATATAATTTTTTAAAACAATCATTGAAGAGAACAAGAAATACTGGAAATAACATTGAATCAAACAAGGTTTATGCTAATTTACACCAGTGCTATGAAATTTTTAGAATTTCAGCCATGATGGAATGTCTAGCCCCTATTTCTTTATTTCTCTCTGCTCATTATAAATTTATTTGGTTCTTGTGTCTGATTTAAAATTTATCAAACCACCGGGCGTTGTGGCGCACGCTTGTAATCCCAGCATTCGGGAGGCTCAGACCAGAGGATCTGGGTTCAAGGCCAGCCTCAGCTACCTAGTGAGGCACTCTGCAAATTAGTGAGACTCGGTTTCAAAATAAAGAATAAAAAATAGGGCTGAGGGTATAGCTCGGAGGTAGAATGCCCTTGAGTACAATCCCCAGTACCGCAAAAAAAAAAAAAAAAAAAAAAATTATCAAACCACTGTTAGTTTTCATGGTACTTTGTGTTGGATCTTCTGCAAAAAAAAATAAACTATAAACCATTTATTAGTAAATCTGATTGTAGAACAAATAAAAAAAAATCAGACAATTAAGTACCATAGAATGGAAACCAAACTATCAGACCAATGCGTGTGCATCTATGTTTATAGCTGCACAATTCACAATAGCCAAACTATGGAAGCAGCCAAGATGTCCATCCACAGATGAATGGATTACAAAACTATGGGATATGTACACAATGGAATTTTACTCAGCCATAAAGAAGAACAAAATCATGTTATCTGCAGGGAAATGGATGGAATTGGAAAACATTATGTTAAGTGAGATTAGTCAGTCACAAAGAGTTAAAAAATCGTATACTATCCCTAATATGTGGAAGCTAGGGGGAATAAAGGGACATAAGAGGGACTCCAGAAGAAGAAGGAGAAACCTTAGTTGAGCAAAGAATTTAACTTAACAGAAGGTGATGGAGGGAGGGGGGACACCCTAATGCACATGATGTACTTTCATGACCATATCAAAGTCAATCACTAAACTGAACTTGAGAAGGAGGGAGGTCAAGGGAGTGAGGTGGGAATTAGGGAAGGGTTAAATGAGAAATGTGTGCATGGATGCCTTTTTCAGCTTGTACATAACAAAGATATATGATTACAGTATACCAATTAAAAAAAAATAAAAAAATACACATGCTTTAGAAAGATTCAATCTGAGTTGGAAATAAGCAGTTCATTAGTATTTTTATGTTCTTTAATACAGTATATTTAAAGAGTAAACAGTTTATATGTAAAAGTGTGTATACTATGGTATTTTCCAGTAGTTTTTAATATATATAAATATATTACATATAATACATGTAAATACATACACACACACATATTGAATGATAGGGGAGATAATTGGCTAAATTATTATAGAAATTTCCAACTTACACACTTAAAATATTCCCAGTCCTGGCTTACATAACTCAGAATACACGGACTTGGCGTGATTGTCAAGGACAACTCTGAATGTTAATATTTCCATTTTCAGCCTCATGGCAGAAAGAGTTTTATTAACCAGCATAAGCTCTGGAATGTCAAAGGTGTGATAAGCAGTATAGACTCCACACACAAAATAGATGCATAGTCATTTTATCCTAAATTGCTTCACTTGAAAATGTAGCGTGAAAATCTAGAGGAAGTAAAAAAAAAAAAAAAGTGATTTTACAGTGTTCTAAAATGTCGAAGCTTTAAAAACAAAAGTCCTAAGATAAAAATGCCTATGCACTGGATATTGTGATTTATCCAGCCTAATAACTTCCTCTACACTTGCCATAATGTTTGAATAACTAAGAGTTAGACTGGTAAGTGCCAAGCATCATTGTTTTGCAAATATAGACATGGTTTTCCAGATAATAAAAGGCCATGTCCCAAATCTGCTTCTCCATTCTTGTGTAATAACAAAAAAAATCAAAGAAGCAAACTATCTGGCAATAAATTTTGAATACCTGTTTGAGGAAATCCCAACAATAGCATAGCATGGTAAGGTCTTGGAGGATATGGAGTCCCTGAGCAAGATGTCTTGGTTCTGTAGCAGCCTCCTTTGTTTATTCTTCCTCTTTCTATGCTTTACTTACTTTTCTGTTTATCCCTATTTATTTTTACCAAAAATGTGTACTGTATGTTTTAAATTATTACAGATACCATTTTGACAGTATTCTTTTATTGGGAAAAGCAATGACTTTTTTTCAGTCATTTTTTAAAAGTTAAACTAGGATATAAGTTATCTTTTTTGAGGGTATAGTTGAGAAAAACTGTTGTTTTCTTCCACATTTGATTCAATTGAAATTATATCCACCTACCAGTAATGCTTCCTATTATATTGTAATCTTTTTATAATCAGGAAGGACCAAACTCAACTGTACATATCGTCCTCACCCCTCCTGCATAGCACCACTCATCCAACAAGTGTTTATTGATCTTCATTTGCTTGGAATATGTAGTGCGGAGTTTAGAGAACATCTCTGTTCTAATAGAGCTTATATTCCAGGAAATAGAGGCAAACAACAAATGACTAAATTAATATGTAAGAAAGTGAGTAGTGACAATTACAAGATTAAGAAAATTATAGAAGCAGAGAATAACTGGGAAACAACTTTAGATTAGCATGCTCATGAAAATTGTCTCTGGGAAGATGACATTTAAGCCAAGGCCTGAATGATAAGGAGAGAGCATTTAAAGATGTGGAGGAGTAGGAATTTAAGTAGAGGGAACAGGTTGGCAAATTTATTGATGGAAAGAGAAGGCAAGCATCTGAAAGATAGTATGAGAGGGTAAGAATGGTATGCAGTTGGATTGGAATAGTAGGTAAGTGCTATATCATGTAACTGTTCTGTACAAAAAATTTAGATTTTTCCCTCTTAGTATGATGGTATTCTATTGTCTTTTATGCAGAACAATGATGACTGATTTATAGTCTGAGCAGAAGAGAAGAAACCAGCATAGGATCAAAAAACAAAACAAAACAACAAAAAAACCCCAGCACACTGTCTGGGGGAAGGATAATTAGGAGAAGGTAGTGCATGAAAATCAGAAAAAGAGGGTTTAAGAATGAGGAAGTGGCCAATTGGTTCAGTAATCAAAATGTCACAATAGCCAAACTATGGAAGCAGCCAAGATGTCCAACCACAGATGAATGGATTACAAAACTATGGGATATGTACACAATGGAATTTTACTCAGCCATAAAGAAGAATAAAATCATGTTCTTTGCAGGGAAATGGATGCAACTGGAAAACATTATGTTAAGTGAGATTAGTCAGTCACAAAGAGTTAAGAAGCATA
>PVLC010045915.1:0-11617 GCA_004027655.1 Graphiurus murinus | reverse complement strand
GGTTTTTTTTTTTTTTTTTTTTTTTGCGGTACTGGGAGTTGAACTCAGGGGCATTCTACCTCCGAGCTATACCCCCAGCCCTATTTTTTATTCTTTATTTTGAAACCGAGTCTCACTAAGTTGCGGAGTGTCTCACTAGGTAGCTGAGGCTGGCCGCGAACCTGGATCCTCTGGTCTCAGCCTCCTGAATGCTGGGATTACAAGCGTGCACCACCACGCCCGGCTCTTATTTTTAGTTTTAAACAAGGTTTCAGCCAGGCGTGGTGACGCACGCTTGTACTCCCAGTACTTGGGAGACTGAGGCAGGAGGATCCAGGTTCTCTGCCAGACTCAGCAACTTGTGAGACTCATCAACCTAGTGAGATGTTGTTTTCAAATAAAAAAATAAAATCAGGCTGAGGGTGTAGCCCGATGGTAAAATGCCTCTGGGTTCAATCTCCCGTTCTGAAAATCAAACAAACAAAACAAGGTCTCACTAGGTTAATGAGAGTCCAACTACTTGCTGAGGCTGTCCTCGAACCTGCGACTCTCCTGTCTCAGCCTCCTAAGTACTGGGATTACAGGCATGCGCCACCATGCCCGGCAAGGGGTTGCTTTAAGCAAGTTAAAATGAAGAGATAAATGAAGATTGAGATGCCAGTAAGAGTGAAGAGGCTCTGGCTCAGCTGGGCGTGGTGGCGCACACCTGTAATCCTGGTACTTAAGAGGCTGAGACAGAAGCATCACAGGTTTGAGGCCAGCCCCAGCAATGTAGAGAGACCTTCAGCAACTTAGTGAAACCCTGTTTCAAAATGAAAAATAAAAAGGGATAAGGGAGACGCTCAGATGCTCCTGGGTTTAGTCTCCTGTAACCAAAAATAAGAAAAAAAAAAAAAAAGGAGAAGTGAAGTTGGTTGCCAGTATTTTAGAGATCTCGCTAAGTTATGAGAACTTCACTGAGTTGCGGAGGCTGTCCTCAAACCTGCCATCTTCGGGTCTCAGTCTCTCAAATACTGGGATTACAGGCGTGTGCCACCACGCTCCTCTCTTTTAGCAGACTTTTAAGATTCCTACTAATGGACTGGCTGTGGAGTTTGGTGGTAGAGCACTCACCCAGGACAAACAAGGCCCTGGGTCTGATCCCCAACTGTTAAAAAAAAAAAAAAAGTAAATAAATAAATAGAAAAAAATCATCGGGGAATTTTGGTTCCAATATCTCCAGAGAAGGGTTCTTAAAATCATCATGAGCCAGGCATGGAGGAGGTTCATAGGTTCAAGGCCAGCCTCAGTAACTTAGCAAGACCCTGTTTAAAAATAATTAATAAAAACCGGGCGTGGTGGCACACACTTGTAATCCCAGTACTTGGGAGGCTGAGACAGGAGGATCTGGGTTCGTGGCCAGCCTCAGCTACTTAGGAAGGAAGGAAGAGAGGGAGAGAGGGAGGGAGGAAGGAAGAAGGAAAGAAAGAAGGAAGGAAGGGAGAGAGGGAGGAAGGGTGGATCATGAAATGGAATGTTAGTTGCTTTTCAGATCTATCCAGCCCAAAGTAAAAATTTTCTCCCCCAAACTCACTCAAGGTCTGTGCTGCCCATGCAGCTACTAAGAGCTGAGATCCCAACCCCCGAAACCAAGTGACCTTTGGTGAAAACCTTTCTGAGCCTGGAGTTCCCAACAACAGTTCATTCTCCACACCGATCATGTGCTAATTAATTAATTAATTTTTTTTTTTTGTACTGAGAATTGAACCCAGAGGCATTCTACCTCCAAGCTACACCCCCAGACCAATTTTATTTCTTTTTTTCTTTTTCTTTTTTTTTTTTTTTGTGGTACTGGGGATTGAACTTGGGGGCAGTCTACCTCCGAGCTATACCCCCAGCCCTATTTTTCATTCTTTATTTTGAAACCGAGTCTCACTAAGTTACGGAGGGCCTCACTAGGTAGCTGAGGCTGGTCGCAAACCCGGATCCTCTGGTCTCAGCCTCCCAAATGCTGGGATTACAAGCCTGCACCACCATACCCTGCTCCAATTTTATTTCTTATTTGGAAACGGTCTCTCTCACTAGGTTGCTGAGAGCCTCGCTAAATACCCGAGGCTGGCTTTGAACCTGCAATCCTCCTGTCTCAGCCTCCCAAGTACTGCAATTACAAGTGAGTGCCACCACATCCGGCTCTGTGTTAATTTTACAAAATGTCTCCTGATGGCAATGATCGTTCTTATGATTGTCACAGAGCTGTCATGTGGTCTATATAGGACAATATATGCAAACATGTTTTGTCAACTATAAAAGGCTGTACAAACACAAGGTGATGGCTGAGGTGGTATTTCAAATATTTGATGACCGGTAGGCTCATCCTTGATCAACCCAAGAAGTCTCCAACCCAGCACAGGATCAGGGTCTGGCGGGCTCCCTGTCCAGCCAGGCATTAACTCTTTAGTTGCTGGGAGAACCTGAAGAGGGAAGGTTTGGGGTTCCCTGAAGAAGACAATGAGGTAATTTTTTATTTTTATTTTTATTTTTTGCAGTACTGGGAATGGAACCCAGGGGCATTCTACCTCCAAGCTACAGCTCCAGCCCTATTTTTTTTTTTATTCTTTATTTTGAAACAGGGTCTCACTAAGTTACGGAGGGCCTCACTAAGCAGCTGAGGCTGTCCACGAACCCAGATCCTCCAGTCTCAGCCTTCCAAATCTGGTATTACAAGCCTGCGCCACCACGCCTGGCTGACAATGAGGTAATTAATGGGGGTCTACTAGAGCGGGATTCTGGGTCTAGAGCCACAGCTATCAAAAAAGTAAAAAAGTATTTTCTTTCTTTTTTTTTTTTTTTTTTTTTGCAGTACTGGGGATTGAACCCGGAGGTATTCTACCTCTGAGCTATGTCTCCAGTCTTTTTTTTTTTTTTTTTTTTTTGCGGTACTGGGGATTGAACTCAGGGGCATTCTACCTCTGAGCTATACCCCCAGCCCTATTTTTTATTCTTTATTTTGAAACCGAGTCTCACTAAGTTGTGGAGTGCCTCACTAGGTAGCTGAGGCTGGCCGCGAACCCGGATCCTCCGGTCTCAGCCTCCCAAATGCTGGGATTACAAGCATGGGCCACCACGCCCGGCTCCAGTCTATTTTTTATCCTTTATTTTTGTTTTGTTTTTGTGGTACTGGGTATTGAACCCAGGGTCATTCTACCTCTGAGCTATACCCCCAGCCCTATTTTATTTTGAAACAGGGTCTCGTAGGTTGATGAGAGTCTCACCACTTGCTGAGGCTGTCCTTGAACCTGTGATCCCCCTATCTCAGCCTTCCTAAGTACTGAGATTATAAGCATACACCACTATGCCCAGCTCTTATTTTTTATTTTGAAACAGAATCTCACTAAGTTGTGGAGGGCCTCACTAAGTAGGTGAGGCTGGCCATGAACTGGTGATCCTCTTGTCTCAGCCTCCCAAGTACTGGGATTATAAGTGTGCACCACAACCCCCGGCTCCAAAAAATATTTTAATAACTTAACACATAGTATGGCTTTAACTTACATACCAAGACAATATATTATTGCTTTAAGAACAGAACAAACCAAGTATGGTGGTACATGCTTGTGATCCCAGTACTTGGGAGGCTAAGATTAGAGGATCACAGGTTTGCAGCCAGCCTCCAGAATTTAATGAAGCCCTCTGCAATTTAGTGAGACTCAAAAAAAAAAAAAAAAAATTAAAAATAGGGCTGGGTGAGTGTGTAACTTAGAGGTAGAATGCCCCTGGGTTCAATATCTAATCACACACACACACACACACACACATACACACAGAGAGACACACACACACACACACACAGACACACACACACACACACACACACACACACAGAGAATAAACTGGACTTGGTGTTAGACACCTGTAATCCTAGTATTTGGGAGGCTGAGACAGGAAGATCTCAGGTTCAAGGACATCCTTAGTAAGTACTGAGACTTTCATCAACCTAGTGAGATTCTGTTTCAAAATAAAAATAAAATAGGGCTGGGGGTGTATCTAAGAGGTACAATGCCTCTGGGTTTAATCTTCAGTAAAAAAAAAAAAAAAAAAAAAAAAAGAAAAGAAAGAAAGACAGACTCTGGCCGGGCGTGGTGGTGCACGCTTGTAATCCCAGCATTTGGGAGGCTGAGATCAGAGGATCCAGGTTCACAGCTAGCCTCAGCTACCTAGTGAGGAGGCACTCTGCAAATTAGTGAGACCCTGTTTCAAAATAAAGAATAAAAAAATAGGGCTGGGGGTGTAGCTCGGAGGCAGAATGCCCCTGAGTTCAATCCCTAGTACCAAGAAAGAAAGAAAGAAAGAAAGAAAGAAAGAGAAAGAAAGACTCTGCTGGTTTGTAATGATATTCCACAACTCAATTAAGGCTGAAAAATCTACCAATGAATCTTAATTTTTGAAGTCTCCAGTTTTTACCCTTAGAAATGTCCAGTATACAACTCAAAACTATTCAGCACACAAAGAACCAGGAAAATCTCAACTAACAAGTCAAAAGACAATCAATAGACATAAAACTAGCCAGATGTGATGGCACACACTTGTAATCCCACTACTTGGGAAGCTGAGACAGGAGAATCGCAGGCTCAAAGCCAGCCTCAGCAACTTAGTGAGGCCCTTTGCATCTTAGTGAGACCCTATTTCAGATAAAAAATAAAATAGGTCTGGGGGCCATCCCCATCCCCAGTAGTACAAAAATAAATAAATTAATTAAATAAATTAAAAAAAAGAAAGGAAAATACAAGAAAAATTAAATGGAAATTTTAAAAATTAAATGCATAACAAACTAAAGTAAAAAACATTTACCAGTTGGGTTTAGAAGCAGAATGAAAATAATGGATGAAAGAGTCCATCAAATGAAGATAGGTCAATAGAAATTGGTCTTAACAGTAAAGAGAGAAAGAAAAAAGTGAACAGAGCAATAGGGACCCATGGCACAATATCTAAATGTCTAACATACATATCATCAAATATTCAAATAATTCAAAAGAAATCAGGAAATGGAAAATGAAAGATAAAAAAAACCCAAACAAACAGTAATTGCTATATATAGGTCCCAAAATGCCAAAAGTAACATTAAATGCAAATGATCTAAGCAGGCCACTTAAAAAACAGGGATTGAGTCAGGAGTGGTGGTGCACACTTGTACTTGGGAGGCTGAGACGGAGTATCTCAGGTTCAAAGCCAGCCTCAGCAACTTAGCGAGGCTTTCAGCAATCTTATGAGACCCTGTTTCCAAATAAGAAATAAAATCGGGTTGGGGATGTAGCTTGTAGAATGCCTCTGAGTTCAATCTCCAGTATCACATACTTGTAATCCCAGTACTAGGGAGGCTGAGACAGGAGGATCATAGGTTTGTGGCCAGCCTCAGCTACTTAGTGAGGCCCTCTGCAACTTAGTGAGACCCTGCTTCAAAATAAAGAATAGGCCGGGCGTGGTGGTGCAGGCTTGTAATCCCAGCATTTGGGAGGCTGAGACCAGAGGATCCGGGTTCGCGGCCAGCCTCAGCTACCTAGTGAGGCATTCTGCAACTTAGTGAGACTCGGTTTCAAAATAAAGAATAAAAAATAGGGCTGGGGGTATAGCTCGGAGGTAGAATGCCTCTGAGTTCAATCCCCAGTACCGCAAAACAAACAAACAAACAAACAAACCAAAAAAAAACAAAATAAAGAATAAAAAATAGGGCTGGGGGTATAGCTCGGAGGTAGAATGCCTCTGAGTTCAATCCCCAGTACTGCAAAAAAAAAAAGAAAAAAAAAGTTAATTCTCTCCAAATTACCCTATAGATTTAATGCAATACCAATAAAATTTCTTTTTTAAAAATTAATTAATTTATTTATTTTTGCGGCACTGGAGAATGAACTCAGAGGCATTCTACCTCCGAGCTATACCCCCAGCTCTATTTTTTATTCTTTATTTTGAAATAGGGTCTCATTAAGTTGCGGAGTGCCTCACTAGGTAGCTGAGGCTGGCCTTGAACCGGATCCTCTGGTCTCAGCCTCCCAAATGCTGGGATTACAAGCATGCGCCACCACACTCGGCTTTTATTTATGTATTTTTGTGGAACTGGGTTTGAACCCAGGGGCTTTCTACCTCTGAGGTTCACCCCCAGCCCTATTTTTTATTCTTTATTTTGAAACAAGGTCTCACTAAGTTGCAGAGGGCCTCACTAAGTAGCTGAGGCTGGCTGCAAACCTGCAATCCTTCTGTCTCAGCCTCCCAAGTACTGGAATTACAAACTTGCGCCACCATGCCGGCTGGCTCCCTTCCTCCATCCTTTCTTTCTTTCCTTTTCCCCCTCCTTCCCTTCTTTCTTTCCTTTCTTTGTACTGGGGATTTACCCCAGAGGCATTCTACCTCAGAGCTACAACCTGCAACCAGTTTTATTTCTTATTCGGAAACAGGGTCTCACTTAGTTGCTGAGAGCCTCACTAAATACCTGAGGCTGGCTTTAAACCTTCGATCCTCCTGTCTCAGCCTCCCAAGTACTGGGATTCCAAGTGTGCACCACCACACCCAGCATGTGTTAAGTATTTTATTCATTCCAGTTCAATTCAAGTGATCAGCTTTCCCAGAAAGCTTTTCCCCTCCAGTATTACCTCAGTGTCCTCCCACTTTCTTTTTTTTTTTGCGGTACTGGGGATTGAACCCAGGGGCATTCTACCTCCAAGTTACACCCCCAGTTCTATTTTTTATTCTTTATTTGGAAACAGTAAGTTGTGGAGGGCCTCACTAAGTAGCTGAGGCTGGCCAAGAACCTGTGATCCCCCTGTCTCAGCCTCCCAAGTACTGGGATTACAAGTGTGCGCCACCAGGCCCGGCCCCAGCCCTATTTTTTATTCTTTATTTTGAAACAGGGTCTCACTAAGTTTCGAAGGGCCTCACTAAGTAGCTGAGGCTGGCCACGAACCCGGATCCTCCAGTCTCAGCCTCCCAAGTACTGGGATTATAAGCGTGCGTCACCATGCCTGGCTAGACCACTTTTTGAAGAGCTACAAAATAGATTGTCTTATCTTTTCCCTGAAAAGCAAATTTTCTCTTCAAGAGGACAAACTTTCATTTCCAGTTGGGGTCATAGGTAAAAATAACTCCAGTTAGCCGGGCGTGGTGGCGCACGCTTGTAATCCCAGCATTCGGGAGGCTGAGACCAGAGGATCCGGGTTCGCAGCCAGCCTCAGCGACCTAGTGAGGCACTCCGCAACTTAGTGAGACTCGGTTTCAAAATAAAGAATAAAAAAATAGGGCTGGGGGTATAGCTCGGAGGTAGAACGCCCCTGAGTTCAATCCCCAGTCCCGCAAAAAAAAAAAAAAAAAAAAAAAAAAAAAAAAAAAAACTCCAGTTGCTTAAATCCAGAGCACAGAAAAATGACCCTTAGAACAATACAGGAATGCTCACTAGGCCGAAGACATTTCCTTTGGTTATGAATTGGTTCCATTCCACTTCCATTCTGTCTCCATCTGTTCCTGAGTCAGGCAAATAACCAGTGTGGCCCCAGAATTGGTTCTCCTCTTAGAAAAGCCAACTATGTTCTGAACAGCCTAGACAGCCTGAGGGGCCAGAGAGGCCTTTTTTAAAAAAATTTTTTTTGTGGTACTGGGGATTGAAACCAGGGGCATTCTACCTCTGAGCTACACCCCCAGCCCGATTTTATTTTTTAGTTTGAAGCAGGGTCTCACTGAATTGCTGAGCCTGACCGTGAACCTGTGATCCTCCTGTCTCAGCCTCCCAACTCTTTTTTTTTTTTGGCGGTACTGGGAATGGAACCCAGGGGCATTCTAACTCTGAGCTACATCCCTAGTTCTATTTTTTATTCTTTAGTTTGAAACAGGGTCTCACTAAGTTGCAGAGGGCCTCACTAAGTAGCTGAGGCTGGCCTCGAACCTGTAATCCTCCGGTCTCAGCCTCCCAAGTACTGGGATTACAAGTGTGTGCCACCATGCCTGGCTCTCCCAACTCTTATCATGCTACAAATGCTGGACAGTGGACAGAATGGGCAAGCATCGTAGAGCTGAGAATTTCATTGGTGCATCTGATTCTGAGCTCCTGCATTTTGGAAGCGACATTTCCTCCGACGAAGCATGCTAGCATTTTTCTGTGTTGCAGAGAAGTGAGAAGACCAGTATTTAAGAGAGAAGAATTGGCCCGGCGTGGTGGCGCACGCTTGTAATCCCAGCATTCGGGAGGCTGAGACCGGAAGATCTGGGTTCGAGGCCAGCCTCAGCTACCTAGTGAGGCACTCCGCAATTTAGTGAGACTCGGTTTCAAAATAAAGAATAAAAAATAGGGCTGGGGTTATAGCTTCGAGGTAGAGTGCCACTGAGTTCAATCCCCAGTACCTTGGGAAAAAAAAAAAAAAGAGAGAGAGAGAGAGGAACTGGGGGTCGGTTGGCCTCATTGCAGATTGGCAAGAATTATGTAACCTCTTTAGGCATCCATTTCTTTTTTCTTTTTTGGGATACTGGTTTTTTTTTTTTTTTTTTTTTTTTGCGGTACTGGGGATTGAACGCAGAGGCATTCTACCTCTGAGCTATACCCCCAGCCCTATTTTTTTATTCTTTATTTTGAAACCGAGTCTCACTAAGTTGCGGAGTGCCTCACTAGGTAGCTGAGGCTGGCCGCGAACCCGGATCCTCTGGTCTCAGCCTCCCAAATGCTGGGATTACAAACGTGAGCCACCACGCCCGGCTTGGGATACTGGGGTTTTAACCCAAGGCCTCCTGCATGTTAGGCAGGTTCTCTGCCACTGAGCTACATCCCCAGGCCTTTCTTCAAAGTTTTATTAGCTGGGCATTTGTGATCTTAGTACTTGGGAAGCCAAGACAGGAGGATTGCAGGTAAGTGGCCAGCCTCAAGTACTTAGTGAGGCTCTCCACAACTTAGTGAGACCTTGTTTCAAAATAAAGAATAAAATAGTCGGGCGTGGTGGCGCACGCTTGTAATCCCAGTACTTGGGAGGCTGAGACAGGAGGATCACAGGTTCAAGGACAGCCTCAGCTACTTAGTGAGGCCCTCCACAATGTAGTGAGACCCTGTTTCAAAATAAAGAATAAAATATAGGACTAGGGGCGTAGCTCAGAAGTAGAATGCCCCGGGTTTAATCCCCAGTATCTAAAAAGTAAAAAGAGCTGGGGATGTAGCTCAGAGGTAGAATGCCCCTGGGCTCAATCTCCAGTAAAAGAGAAAGAGAGGAAGAAAAAAAAAAAAAAGAAAAGAAAAGAAAAAGGATCGTGGTATGGCATGGATTTGATGAAATGATGCATGTCTCATATTTAGCACAGGGCCTGGGGCATGGAACGTGTTCAGTATATGTTAGTATAGTTTCGTTCGTACAGTTCAATATAGCATAGAGAAGGACAGAGCAGAGTTGAATCATTGGCTCTTGTTGTGCAACCATTTGCTTCCGTGGTCAGGCAAGGATTAAGGGGAGGGGAGGGACAGGGTGGTGGTTCTGGTGGGATTGGAGAAGAGCAAGTAGGAAATTTAAGTAGGTATCCCAGGGGTTCTCCCAGGCCTTAGCTGGAAAGCAGCTAACCATGTCTGCGTTTTTGTTGTTGTTTTTTGGCACTGGGGATTGAACCCGGAGGCATTCCACCTTTGAGCTATACCCTCAGCCCTATTTTATTTCTATTTTGAAACAGGGTCTCGCTAGGTTGAAGAGTGTCTTACTACTTGCTGAGGCTGTCCTTGAACGTGGGAACCTCCTGTGTCAGCCTCCCAGTCACTGGGGTTACAGGCATGGCCAGCATGCCTGGTTACGCATGTCTTTTGCCTGCTAATCCTGGTGGTCTCCACGGAGGGAAACCGGGTCTCACTAAGTTGTGGAGTGCCTCACCCTCCTGGTGGTCTCCAAGGAGGGTGTGTGAGAGGCCTCTTGCTGTTAACTTGAACTTGGAACCACATAAATGCATTAAGCCTATTCCAAAAAAATAAATTACATTAAAAAAATCTTTTACCATGAGGGTGAGTGCCAAGAATGGGAAGATTAAGATCTAATGACAACAATAATCGTCTCCTGGAATTCTGTGCAACCCTGGGAGGGCTGCAGCCCTGTGGGCGGGGTTTGCACCAGTGTGAGGACTAGGGCAGCCAGACTCTGATTTCAAATGTCCAAGGTCACATCTTTCTTCTAACTCTTACTCTAAAAGCTCAGAACCAGCCATGGCCCATGTGGATTTTTCACCTCCTAGAGTTGAGGGTGGCAGACTAAGACAGGAGGATCCCAGGTTCAAAGCCAGCCTTGTCAAAATGGTGAGGCCCTCGGCAACCTAGTGGGATCCTGTTTCCAAATAAGAAATAAAATCGGGCTGGGGGTATAACTTGGAGGTAGAATATCTCTGGGTTCAATCCTCAGAACAACAACAACAAAAAAAAGTTGACTTTACTGACTGAATGAGGTCTTTGTTTATATTATCTCTGTATTCAGGCAATTTTTTGCTTAAATCAGTTTAAGACTCTGGGGACCTAATTTTTCTTTTCTTTTCTTTTTTTTTTTTTTTCTGTACTGAAGATTGAACCTCTGAGTTACACCCTCAGTCTGATTTTTTTTTTTTTTTTGCAGTATTGGAGATTGAACTAAGGGGCATTCTACCTCCGAGCTATACCCCCAGCCCTATTTTTTATTCTTTATTTTGAAACCGGGTCTCACTAAGTTGTGGAGTGCCTCACTAGGTAGCTGAGGCTGGCCGCGAACCCGGATCCTCCGGTCTCAGCCTCCCAAATGCTGGGATTACAAGCGTGTGCCACCACGGCCGGCCTCAGTCTGATTTTAATATTTAGTTTGAAGGAGAGTCTTACTAAGTTGCTGAGGCTGGCCTCAAACCATTGATGCTTCTCTTCCAAGTACCAGGATTACAGACATGCACCACCAGGCCCAGCCCATTATTCTCATTTTTTTTGGCAGTACTGGGGATGGAACCCAGGGGCATTCTACCTCTGAGCTATACCCCCAGTTCTATTTTTTATTCTTTATTTTTTTTATTTTTATTTTATTTTTTTTTTTTGCGGTACTGGGGATTGAACTCAGGGGCCTTCTACCTCTGAGCTACGCCCCCAGCCCTATTTTTTATTCTTTATTTTGAAACCAAGTCTCACTAAGTTGCGGAGGGCCTCACTAGGTAGCTGAGGCTGGCCGCGAACCCGGATCCTCTGGTCTCAGCCTCCCGAATGCTGGGATTACAAGCGTGCGCCACCACGCCCGGCTATTCTTTATTTTTGAAACAGGGTCTCACTAAGTTGCAGAGGGCCTCACTAAGCAGCTGAGGCTGGCCAAGAAACTGTGATCCTCCTGTCTCGGCCTCCCAAGTACTGTGTTTACAAGTGTGGACCACCATGCCCAGCTGGGGGACCTACTTTTCTAAGTGTTGGGAAGTGTATGTGCATGGGGGCGGGGTACACAGCTCCATTCACAAATAATGGAGGACTTGCTTAGAGAACTGTTCTAAAGCCCATCACATTAACTCATTTAATCACAATAATGCTACATTATAGGTGCCATTATCCCACCACCTTTTTTTTTTTTTTTTTTTGCGGTACTAGGGATTGAACTCAGGGGCATTCTACCGCCGAGCTACACCCCCAGCCCTATTTTTTATTCTTTATTTTGAAACCGAGTCTCACTAA
>PVLC010045914.1:0-11576 GCA_004027655.1 Graphiurus murinus | reverse complement strand
TTGTCACATTGTTTTAATCTTTCCTTTTTTTAGTTACTTATAATCTTTTTGTGCCTAATTTATAAATTAAACTTTATCATAGGAGTTATAACTTGCACCTGGAATGCCCCCCAAAGGTTCATGTTGAGGGCATGGGCCCCAGGGCAGCCATGTTCAGATGAAGGGCTCTCAGGAAGTGATTGGCTTAGGGGACTCTAACCTTATCAGTGGTTCGATCCATTGGGGGCAAGCCCTTGTGGATTGTATCTTGGCCCCAGCCCCATTCTCCTTCTCTCTGCCTCCTAGCTGTCATGAGGCAAGCAGCTCTGCTCTACCACCTGCTCCCTGCCGTGCTGTTCTGCCTTGCCAAAGGCAAGTGATGGGATCAAGTGACCATGGACTAAAATCTCTGAAACCACGAGCCCAAATCTTTTCTCTTCTAGTTTGATTTTCCTCAGGTATTTTTGTAACAGCAATGTGCTCACCCAGCACAATAGGTGTGTATGTATGTATAGAAAAACAACACAGTGTATTCAGAGTTCAGTACTATCCAGTTTTAGGCATCCACTGGGGATCTTAGAATGTATCCTGGGTAGAGAAGGGGGGACTACTATATTGGGTAGACCACATTATAAATAGGATTTAAAATCTTGAAAATTAGATTGGAGAGCCTGCAGTTAGGAAAAAATGCTCACATGGGTGCTACAGAAGGGCCGGGTGAGGAAGCTGCTGGTGGCTCTCCTGGGTTAGACCTGCAGAATCTTTCCCACTGCCCAAGTTGCCTGAGGAGTGTGCTGTCGTTGCCTGTGGGAATTACCTACAATTCTTGCATCTTTGTACATTAAAGGCTGGGGCAGGCACACACACCTGTTGGCCCAGGCCCGGGGCACGCACCTGTGCTCCACCTACTGGTAAAACTCCAGTAGTGCTCCTGGCATTTTTAACAACTCTAGAATTTGATCCTAATGGTATGGGGGATTCCCTAAACTTAAACAAGTCTTCTGAAAACGACAAATGGCTGCTCTATTATCCTAAACCACTTTAGTAAACACAGTTTTTTGAATAATTTCTCAGTTGACGTGCTTGAGCCTAGTTTGTCCCAGGTTCTAGCTCTCACAGACAGCTGTGTCTCTTGTTAAAATCACCTTCCCCATTCCCTGGTGATTAGAGCCATTTCTCTTTGCTCACTTCTAGTTTCTACCAAAATAATCTTTATCTTCTTTTCCTCCTTCCTTATCTTTCCCCTCTCCACCTCACTACCAATCCTCCCTCTTTTCCTTCTTTTCTCCACTATTTTTGGGAATAAACGAGTCAGAATATTATTTGTCTTTTTTCCAGCTACCAATTGACTTATAACAGTTGAGCCTTACTTTTAAAAATGTTATTTGTAAGTGATTTGCATAAATATGCACTCAGGCACATCCCTGGAGATAAAGAAAATTTTGTTGCTGCTTTTATTACATGCATGACTTGGAAAAGATTTGGAGATGGGAATAGAGAGCTTAAGTAAGGGAATATGGGGAAAAGAAAATAGTTTCCTAGATGTACACTGGGAAGGGTTGAGCATATGAATGACATCCGTGGGGACCTGGAAAAGTATTTGTGTCATCCTAGAAGGGAAGCTTCTTTAAAAAGAGGATAAAGAATCAGTCCTGCTCTATGAGACTGAGAATATTGCTGAGTGCCCAGTAATTGGTTGGAAAGACAACAACTCCAGTGTGATGTTGAGGCCCTTAATTCATGGAATCCATGAGAAGCTATTGTTTTACTTTGTGTGAAAAATTACAGTGCTTCAACATAAAATGAGCTCTCTAGCTCAAATTGGAAAATGCTACCACAATGCAATAAAACAAAACATAAGCTACCCCACTGTAAGCCAGAAGAACAGGAATAAATGAAAATGACTGCTAATAGCATATTGTCAGTGATATAATGTTACTGCCCTGTGGATGTCAGAACTAGACCTTTTCAGAATTTGTTATATGGAGGGAGAATGCTTGTTCATTACTAGTGCTCAGAGCATCTGTAAGGTAAACTCTAACTCTGCTTAAGTGGAAATCGACAAAGCAGGCACTTGCCATCCTGGTTCTTGTGAATTAGTCCCTGGGGATGGCTCTTCTGATTCAGCATTACTGAATTATGTGACATCCTGAGAACAAGGCTTGAACATCAGATGACACTCAGTGGTTCAATTGGGGTAAATAAATCTAAACCTTATGAATCGGACACAAATGAGTTGAGCGATTGCAAGGGACTGCCATGGTATGAGAACTGCTTTATATATTATATCGACTTCTTAGATCTTAGTCCTCTGTCTGTACAAGGAAGTAAAACTTACTGGTCATCAGAGGTCCCGATTACATTTTAAATAGATAGTTCTATCTGGTTTAATTACAGGTTTTGGAGATAACAGGAAAGCTAAAGCAGGGAAAAATTCCTTCCTATAAGTCAATAGTTATTACACAGGTAGGTGGAGAAGGAAAAAATGCCCTCTATCCACCTTTCTAGGTTCCTTTTGGGGGGCTACAAATTTGACATAAGACAGATTAATAAAAACTCTTATTTAGCTCTATACCTATGCACGAGAGTCACAAAAGATGAGACTCAAAGAGTGGTCAGACGAGGGGAGTTTGTGAAGCATCCTAAGCAATTGAAAGGAGCAGGGGCTTGGAGCTTCTGGGTGGGGAGGGCAGATCATGTCACAAGCCACAAGCTACAGGGAGGGGAGGGGAAAGGAGGGGAGGGGAGAAGGGTATACTAGTGAAAGTTGTCTCACAATGCAGATGAAAGGTCAGGTCATGAAAAGTTATCTTGAAGCAGCATTTCTCCCTATATAGTTGTTTCAGTAATGTAGATTTCCTTTTTAAATGTAACGGGTTTTTTGTTTGTTTTTACAAAAAGAAAGCTTTTCAGAACTACTCTTGTGTCTACAGTTTCTTTGAATGATCAATTCAAAGTATGCCAGAGAAGTGTATTTGGGGGAGGCCTATCTGGTTCCTTACAGTCATATTTTGAGTTAGCATGTACCGAGTCCCAACAGCTCTTTGAGTTGAGCATCCCAGGCAAAATATTGATTTAATGAATGCAGAAGAAATATGCATATTTATGGAGTAACATGATATTTCAATACATGTGTATGTTATGTAATGTTCAAATCCTTTCTTCTAGCTTTTTTAAAATACGCATTACCTGTGGTCACTGTACTTTCTATTTAACTACAACTTAGTACTATTGAACAACATTTTCCCATTAAGAGGGTTGCGTTATAGAGAATATTTCAGATGTGTAACAGGTATACTCTGTGATGAAATTGTCACTTTTCTTCATTAGTCAAAATATCAGAGAGACTTCATAAAAATGGACTAAATTGTTTTACTTCTTTGTATTTTGGCAGTTTAATCTATAGTATTGTAACAAGGACTTAGAGGCTGCTTTTGTTAAAACCACAGATATTTCACTTGGGCCTGAAAACGTATAAAACTTGGTATCTTTGCCTCCTTTTGAATCTGTCTCCTCTGATCTGAGTTGTTTGCTTGGCTTCCAGAAATGACAGGTCCAATTGAAAAACATGCACTGATGAATTGAAACTAAAGTTCCTTTCCTGCTTTTCACCATGACTTTTTCCTTCTGATATTTGGGACTGGTGGCCAGACCTGAGTTGTTGGGACCCCCAGAGTCAGGTTCTGGCCTAGGACTCCAATAAGAGTATTTTCTGAATGATACTGAAGAATTAAATGTGAAGTGGACCCAGATTCTCAAATTGTGGCCAGCGACCTACCAAAGTTCTGGAGCTGAATATTAACATCAGTTAAATGGAGGCTTATCTTAGAGCAGGCTTCCCAACCTTTGTTGAGCCCTAGGTACTAGAGAAACTCAATTTGTCCTTGTATAAACTCTGGAGGAATATCCCAGCTGCCATTGAAAACTGTTGAGAGTTGGGTTGGGAGAAGATAAAGTAGAAACAAGTAAAGAATGAGAATTATTTATACAAATAACATGATAATGAACAAAGGGATGCATGAAGGAAAGGCAAGTAACAGCGGCTGAGTGGAGCTACTGAGGGCTCATGCAGGGTCACAAGCAAATTTGCACGCAAAGAGCATGGGGGGTGGGGGGGAGGAAGGGGTGTGCTGGCCATAGCATGTGTTGGTATGGGAGCCTTCAGAAATGAAGACCTGAAGACCCAGGGAAAACTATTTTTATGCTTAGATTCAGTGAAGAATGGCAGTCATGTAGATTGGACAAAAATGGTCTGAACTAATGGCTTCCTGTCTGTTCAGATTCTTCTTGGCTTCTCCATGTAGTATTTCTTTCTTCTGGTTATGAGGCAGGGATCCTCTGGAAGGTGTTTTTAAGGAAGAAAGAGAAAGAAAGAAAGTGACTTATGTAAACTTGGTTTGCTCTCAGAGAGATGGATTCTAATTTCTACTACTTGCCTTGGGGAAGAGGAATTCTTGATTCTATGACTCACTTCAGGAGAGAAAGAGGAATGGGAAATAGATGGACAAGAGAAGTATTATGGTCAGATGTAGAATGTATTAATGTTCAGAGCTGATGTAATTAAGTCAAGAGGGTTGTAATCTCATCAGTGGATAAATCTATTGTAGTGGATTTACTGGGCAGTAACCTAGGCAGGTGGGGTATGGATGGGAAAGCTGAGGTGTGATCTTGGGCCTATGCTTTTGTCTTTGAATCCCCTTGCTTGCTTGCTCTTTTGATGCTGGTGTGTAAAATGTGAGAGCAGAGCCTCGATCTCTCCCTATCTCTCTGCTTCCCACAGCTATGTCCTGAGCTCCATAGATCTGACCTGACATAAAACTGAACTCTGGAATCTCCCAAAACTCTTAGTAAATAATCTTCCTTCCTCTAAGTTGTGTGGTCAGTTGTTTTGGATAATAGCAGCAAGAATGTCGACTGAGAAGTAAAAGAGATTTTGCTCCTGAGACCTTCCAATCCCCTTTAGTTCAAAGAACTCAGCATGTTGGAGTACCATTCTTCAAGTCATTGTTTTCTGAACCCCAACTTAGTGGAATCTTAGATGCTGTATGCCTAGGGGCCAGGAGATCAACCTGCTACCTCCGTGCTATGATGAGCCATCAAACAAGGGCATTAAACAACTCTCAAACTGTAAGATGGTAATAGCAAGTCTTAGTTCACAGTGGTTTGTAGGAATAAATGAAATAACTTGTATGGTGATGTGGGTCACGTCGGACAGATAGCACACTCTGATGTCAAGTTTCTTGTTCTCCTTTCTGGTTAAACTAAATATGCTCTTCAGTTTATGATGGGATTACATCCTCATGGACCTAATGTAAATTGAAAATATTTTAAGCAAATAAGGGGCTTAATAAGCCTACTGAACAATATAGCTTACCAACATAGCACATTACAGAGTATTGGCTATTTGTAATGAGTTGGCTGGCTGGGAACAGCTGCTGGCTGCTGCTGCCCAGCACTGAGAGAATATCATACCATCCCAGGAAAAGATCAAAATGCAAAGTATGGCTTCTGTTGACTGAGTATTACTTCTGTACCATTAAAAAGTTGAAAAATTTCAAGTTGAACCAGGGTTTAGTTGGGGACCATTTGTAGTCTCTATAAGAGTTAAAATTCCTTTTAGATAGAATTTTTAAATTTACTTATTTATTTTTTGCAGTGCTAGGGATCAAACCCAGGGCTGCACATAAGCTAACCAATCCCTCTACCACTGACTTATATCCCGAGCTCCCTAACTGTAATGTGCTATTAATAAAGTATTTAAATATCATTTTTACCATTCTCCGGCATTACTGGTGATTTTGAAGTTCCTCACAGAAATTATATGATTTATTGTTATATTTTTATTATTTGTGGTGTCTAATGTAATACCTTATACATAGTGGGTACTCAAAAATATGTATTCAATTTTGGTGGGAATACCAAAACCATAGTCTCACTGAAAATAAATTTTTTCAGATTATAATAATTTTAATTGTGAAGCCATAATTTCTTGGGGAAATCATGAGTCAAGGAAATACAGCAAAGACATCATTGCCTTGTATATCCTCATGTCTAATTAACAAAATCTTTTTCTGGAGCACAAAGGTTCAATTTGTTGTTGGGTTTTTTGGTCTTGTTTGTTATTTTGCTTAGAAAATCAAGATCTCCAGGGTCTGTGTATAATACTTACTCTGAAAGAATTCAACTTGTCATGAGTAAACAAATGGTCAATTTACATAATTTCTAAGGTGGACTGAAACAGACTGAAGTGATAAAGCTTTTTTTTTCTTTGTTCCTAAAGTAGCAACTTCTTAGAAATAATGTTTTCAAATATAGGACAGCAACATTTTTCTATTATCACTTTTTATATCTGGTCTCAGTGGGCATGTACATTTTTCAAAGGATAAGATCAAACTTACTAAGTGGACAAAGATATAAAGGAGACAGATTTTTGTATCATTTGCCTTTAATTCTTATACTTTTGGGAGGAAGTCTGAACTTTTTGTTCTGTGGGGTAGTGCTGATTGTTGAAAGCTAAACTGAAAGTGGTTAAACCTTAGAATGTCAAAGATTATTTCCTCAATCTTACTGATTATTATAAAAAATGGATGTAATCCCCAAATCTAGATTTTATCAATTCTACTGAATGAGAGAAGGAAGAAAATTAAAGAAACAATAAAAAGGATGGTACACTGGTGCTAAATCTTCAAGTTTGGATCTTGTTTTTGTACTCACTACACAAGGTTTGGGACAAGTTACTTCATCTCTAGATAATTCTGTTTCCAAATAAATAAAATAAGGAAAATAATTGCAACTAATACATGTAGTGCACCTGTAAGACTGTCAGAACAATCTTAGAGGAGTGACTACTTTTATGTCAGAAAGCATCATTAACTTTGAAACACCCTCAATTAATTAAATTATAAGCAAAGCCAAAAAGAACTATGCTCTTTTTGACAATGTTAGAAAAGACAATCAGTCCCTAGTTTATTGAATTTTGAAGGTGCAATTGAGGCATTAAAACATTCCTCAAGTGGGGCACAGTGGCACATGCCTATAATCCTAGTACTTGAGAGGCTAAAACAGGAGGATTACAGATTTGTGGCCAGCCTCAGCAATCTCATGAGGTCCTCCACAACATAGTGAGACCTTTTCAAAATAAAAAATAAAATAGGGCTAGAGCTGTAGCTCAGAAGTAGAATGCCTCTGAGTTCAATCCCCAGTACCACACATGGACACACACACACACACACACACACACACACACACACACATGTTCAAAGAGGCATACTTTAAAAATATTGATCTAATGGAGATCAATCAAGTTTTCTATATTAAAATTGGCCGTGTATTGGAGTACTTCACTTTAATATTTGTTTATTTTTCTCAGTTATTAAAGAGCATGTGCTTCTCCCCTAAGACCTGGCTTTGGTTCTTGACTGTTGTTTACACAGCTTGTTATACTTAGCTGTAGAATGTCCTCCAAAGAGCTCATTTATTAATGTTCAGGGTTGCTATAGTTAGTCATGAGAGTTGTAACCTCATCAATAGATAAATCCTTTGCAGTGGGCTTATCTGGGTGGTAATCTAGGCTGGAGAAGGTAGGTCCATGGGGGTGTAGCCTTTGGGGTTGTGTTTGTTTTTGAAATTCCTTGCTCGCTTGCTCTCTGTGGAGGGCATGGCCCATGTGCTCTCCCTCTGTTTCCGCCACCACACCCTGAGCTTCAGATCCTGGCCTCACATCGACTGAACACAGACTCTCCAAGAAACCACGAGCAAATGAAGCTTCCTTCCTCTAAGTCTCTCGGTCAGGTCTTTTCGATTATAGCAGCGGGAATGTTGGCTGAGACACAGCTTTACCTTGTTGAACCTCAGTTCTGGCATCTGTTAAATGGTGAGGAAAAATAGGCAGTATCTTAGACTCTGTTTCAAAATAAAAAATAAAAATAAAAAAGGCCAGAGGTGTAACTTGGAGCTAGATTGTCACTAGGTTTAATTCTTAGTACACCCCCCCCCCCAAAAAAAAGAGAAATATCAATTGACTGCATTGTGTGTGGGGGGCATAATAGCATAATAAGTGGGATTATTGCCTGGGGTGTAGTAGGTCTTCAACAAATGTTTGCTATTGTTATTGTTCAATAGTCTTTTAATCCTCTCTTTCATATCTGTTTTATATCTCAAAGTCTATGAAAATAAATTAAACTCATAAAAATGGAAGTATTTTGTCAAAGGCATCTTAATTTCTGATTATTCATATCACTCTAAGGAAATGTGAGTATAAAAAAGAGATAAAAATAATTTGGGTGATTTTGTAACCCCTGTTTCTCCATATATTGCTCAGTGCTTTTGACAGTAATAATCGCCCAAAAGGTAAATAAATACTGGGAGAGGTGAGCACTCCTTGGTACTTAGAAGATAAATGATTAGCAAAAGATGTTTGTTTATCCCTATATATATTCATATTTTATATGTTTCTTGATAACTCTGAATTTTACAAAAATGACCATTTTAATTTGTTATAGATATTTCATGAAAGCCATTATTAGCATGAAGAGAAAAGACTTATGGAAGCAATTGTACAAAGGTTTGATTTTTATTTCGAAGGAAAAATGTGCACATGGTGTAAAAGTAATAAAGGAAAGCTGAATTTCCCTTGAGGCATATGAGGCTGAATAAAATCTACTACATTATCCTTCAATCAACCACTTAAAATTTTTAATTGTGTAGATTCTTAATCAGAAGGAAAGTAACCTTTGCAAGAGCTTTCCTTCTTTGAGGGGTGGGGGAGGGTTACCATAGTTTTTCCAGCCCCTTGGGAAGAATATTTTCTTATTTCAACATTTTGGGGCAGCTTCCATGCTCCTTCAGGCTCCAAGAATCGACTTTTAGACTGGTTAAGCTGCATTATATTGGAAAAAAAGCAGCCTCCATTTAAAAAATGGAGTCCAATGTAGGACTCTTGGCGTGTTGAGAACTTTAAACTGGAGACATTGAGGGGGCCTCAGAGAGCCTCTCTTTCATCTTTTTCTGCCCTCCTGTCTCCTGATCCTCTTTCTGTCCCTGAAACAAGTCATAGAACTCAGATTTCCTCTTTCTAAAGCAATTCAACTAAAGCTAGTAATGTTGCTTAAACCTTTCCCCACTTTCTTTGTAGGAGCTGACCATAAAGAAATTCTCTGACTTACCTTACCTGGTAGTAGGTTCCAGATGGATCTCGCCCCATATCCAAGAGAAAGAACACTAGGCAGAGAGGCCAAGAGGAATCTGGACAGACAAGTCTTGCTGTGTCTTACTCTCTCCTTCTGTTACTATTAGCTCAGACTCATTTTGTTCAGTCACATTTCCATATGTCTGTGCATTCTTCATTAAACCTAAGCACAATAATAGTTCCTCCTGAGTCTTTGTGGCTTCATTTCTGGAGGCTCCCATGTCATTTAAAATTTACATTAGATATATTTGTTATTCTTTTGTCCTATTAACCTCTCTTTAATTATGAGGACCTGTATCACACTTTCCTGTCCCTTCAACAGTAATGAGCAAGTCTAAAGTAACAATGCGCTTTTTACTTCAGAATGTTTCCAAACTAGTCACAGTCAGTCTTGATTCTTGTTGTAGGTACAGGTAGGACTGACAACACTTGCTATTCAACAGCCTGACTCAGCAAACCTAAAGTTGTGCAAACCTCTCTCTCTGGCCCATTCCTCCATCTCATTCAAGTGTCAGAGTGAGACAACATTTGCCATTTTGAAAACATCCTGAAAATTGGTACAAAAGGTAGATCTTCTGATCTTTTTAATGATTTAGTAGCAATCAAGGGAGCTATATAGTATGATATTAGATGACGATTATTTTATGACTCTCCAATTTTAAATGTCCACATATCTATTTGTGCTTACTTGAGATTCATATGTTTTCTGTGTTTGGGAGGAACTGGGAACCCAGAAGATGATGAGAATCAACACGGCCATCCTTCTGCAGTCCAAGGGAAGCAGGAAGCAATGCAAATTAACCAGACAATCCCAGAAAAGCATTTCTAATTAGTTCCAGTTAGCATCAGTACTATTTCTCTGTGCTTCACCCTACATCTCTGCAGGGTCAGCTTTGATAGTGAGTTGTTCCCTTAGTGTTTCTGCTAATGTTTCTTGGAGAGTCAGTAGGTTCCAGCCACATTAGAACAGGAGTAAGTTTTTTTGTCTTGAGTCCCAAATCAAAGGGAAATGGAAAGAGCATAGCACAGAAAACAGTTTGTAGCAGGGTTTGCTAATTTCTTTTTTTAGAAAAATAGCTTTAAGAAGCCGGGCGTGGTGGCGCACGCTTGTAATCCCAGCATTCGGGAGGCTGAGACCGGAGGATCCGTGTTCGTGGCCAGCCTCAGCTACCTAGTGAGGCACTCCGCAACTTAGTGAGACCCGGTTTCAAAATAAAGAATAAAAAATAGGGCTGGGGGTAGAGCTCGGAGGTAGAATGCCTCTGAGTTCAATCCCCAGTACCGAAAAAAAAAAAAAAAAGAAAAATAGCTTTAAGATATAATAGAAATACAATACACTGCATGAGTAAGTGCATAATGTAGTGTGTTTTGATATAAGAATATACATGTGAAACCACCAATACAGACAAGATGTCGAACGTAACTTCTAGAAATTTCTTCCTGCCCTTTTGCAATCCTTTAGTTCTCACACACCTGATTTTCTTTTCCTTCTTTCCTTCCTCCCTCCCTCTTTCTTTCTTTCTTTCTTTCTTTCTTTCTTTCTTTCTTTCTTTCTTTCTTTCTTTCTTTCACCTACTTTCCATTAACCTACTTTCTAACTTGATGAAATTGCCTCTTCTGGACAGTTTATGTAAATGGAACTATGCCATATGTGGTCTTTTGTGTCTAGCTTCTTTCACTTAACTCAATAGTTTCAAGGTTTATTCATGTTATAGTATGAATTAGTATCTCATTCCTTTTATGGCTGGGGAATTCTCCCTTCTTTTTGGTACTGGGGATGGAACCCAGAGACATTCTACCACTAAGCAGCGCCCTCAGTCCAATTTTATTTCCTATGTGGAAATAGGGTCTCACTATGTTGCTGAGAGCTTCGCTAAGTTGTAGAGGCTGGCTTTGGACCTGTGATCCTTCTGTCTCAGCCTACCAAGTACTGGGATTACAAGCATGCACCACCACACTTGGCTGTGATTTGCTTTCTGTCACTAAACATTGGTTAGAATTTCTTAGAACTGTGTATAAATGAAATAATGTAGTGTATACCCTTTATTTGGATTTTTTTCATATAGCATATTTGTTTTGAGGTTCATCCATGTGGTACATAACATCAGCCATTTATATTTTATTGCTGAGTAGTATTCTATTATATAACATGCCACAGTGTGATGATGTTTACTTGATGGGCTACTTCCTGTTCTTCACAGTTGCAAATCTGCTGTAAACATGCATGTATGTATCTTTACTTGGATTTGTTTATGTTTCTTTTGGGTAAATGGCTAAGAGTGGAATGTCCAGACCATAAGGGGTATGATTAACATTTTATTGACATACAATTCATTTGCTATATAATTCTTCATTTAAAGTTTTTGTTTTGTTTTTATTTATTTTTGGTATATTCACAATGCTCTGTAGC